>JAODUE010025754.1:15327-47064 GCA_027564755.1 Amblyopsis hoosieri
CAACTCTTTTTTTTTTTATTACAAATGTGTTGTGTTGGTTTTTTGTATTCCCCCCCCCCCCCCCCCCCCCCGCGCCCCTGCCAGACAGAATGACAAATATTCAGTGATGACATATTAATTTCACTGCATGCAAAGTATAGACGTGTCTCTACACCAGTGCTGTGTTAGGACATGTTCCTAGGACATGTTCACAGGACATGATTAAATACTGTGACTAGTCTCTCTGCGTTTATTCAATTCAATTTGAGTATTGTCTTATTGTGAAAACAAAAAGCATTCCAAAAATTAGGACCAAAAATTCTAGCATTAATATTTAAACTCACATTGCAGTAGCAATGGCTGCAACAAAGAACAACACATACTGCATTGGAAACAAAATGACACAATCCACTACCTAGATCTGTTCATCTTCAATCTAATGGTATCTGGAAATTAGTTTTCACATTCATTCCTTTTATTTCCTCAAAATGAAATGTGCTAACACAATGTTCTTGGTAGGACTGTTATTAATTTCAATAATCTTTGCTTCTTCTGTGTGATTACTTTAAACTGTAAAATGGCAGTAAAATAACGTAATAAGGCACAAAATCCGAATTGGACTATTTGATCATATTATATTCTCTTGACATGTTGAGACATTGGGTGAGTAAAGAGTCTGATGAATGGTGAAACCAATAGTGTTAGAAATAATATGAGCATGTTTGAGCAGGGCATGGTAATGGCTTCTACCAGAAATATGCAGGGAAAAAGAGAATGAAAGAGATGCACGTGTGCATATATGCACATCCTATATAATGTAGGTTTCCATATGTCATTACAATAACCCCCTTTATCCTCCCTCTCTCTCTTTTTAGGTGGCTTGTAATTGTTTTACCATCAGTGATGGAGAGCAACAAGAGATTGGTGTAGGTCTCTATCCCAGGTAAACACACACAATGAATATAATAGTTGTAGTGTTCAGCAGCTTTTGTAAAAACATACTATTTGTAAAAGCATGATACTTAAGTGTTGCTAGCAATGGGCTAAAACATGAAATAATTAAAGATACATGGAGTCATAATTATTCCGGTAGCTTAAAGAAAAATATTGACAGGCAAAAGTTTACTGCTGTATTATCCTGTAGTGTAGTAAGTACTAGGCAGCTATGTTTATCATTCACGTATGCATTTGGAATTTCCTTTTCTCTACCTACTAATTGTAGACATTTCTGTCTACTCTGATATTTTAGAACCATTATTACAGAAATTGTATTTCCGTAGGAATTTCTTATTGAAAGAGTTGACATCGCTGTAGCTTAGACGTTACTATGAAGGGAGGCGGCGTCACTAAAGTTATCTATTTGTTTCGAACTTGGAAGGAAGGGGCTTTCTGGAAAACTAAAAGACCTACGATGAGCAAATAAAATTAACAGTAGGTGTTAGAAAGCCCACCTTGCTATATAATAAGCTAATTAAGTTGTCTGTCACACATTATGAGTCTGTTCTGCTCTGATAAATGTTCATGTGACACCACCTGAGCTGCCGTGTTATGAGCCATTGACGTGAAGTGTAGTTTTGCTTTACGTCTGTGGCGGTTGATACTAATGGTGGTTACATTAATAACAGCAGCGTTTCTCAGTAGATGCTGCTCGTACAGTATGCTCCCAGTATGGGTCCCGACAAATAGGCTTATCTGTAAAACATTAGGGGTGGGAATCACCAGAGGCCCCACGATATGATATTATTGCGATTTTAAACATATTTAGATATTTTGCAATGTATTACTTTATCATGTCCCCAAAGGAAAACTTTGGATTGTTCAGCTGACATTAATTTTATTGCTGCAAAAAGTGATTGTCAAGCCGACTAACTGACATGTCATAAATATTGTATACACCAAGTTAAATTCTCATGTGCAATTTATATAATGAAATTGCGATACTTGGCGTCCGTGTATAGATGCAGTATTGCCATGGGAAATATCCCATGTATCCCAAATATTCCACTTTGCCAGATGGAGTAGTTTTTTTTCCATGGTTCTGCTACCACGTGGAGAAAAAGCTGCATAATAAAGTAGCGCTCTGCAGCATTAGAACCTCCAATGGAATTGAATGTAGCAAAGGAATTATCTACCAGACACCTCGCTTTCTACATCCCTCTCTGTGACCTCAGGTCTCAGAGGAGATGTTTCGCACAATAATTCTGTGACTCTGTCTGACAATGGGAGTGTGAAGACGCACACGCAACCACACAAAAACACGACAGACACACGCGCACACACGCACGCATGGCAGTATGTACTGTAATCCATGTATTGTGTCCCTGGTGAATATGGAGGGGTTTGGTTGTTAGCATGACTTCACACACACACACACACACACACACACACACACACACCTACACAGCCACAGACATATCCCAGCCAGTATATCTGGCTCAGGTTGAGATGTCAGATGGTCACTGGGGCTTTACCAAGGCTTAGCCAAACAGTCGTGTGTGTGTGTGTGGGGGTGGGTATGTGGGGTGTATGTGTTTTAACTCATCCATAAATAATGCACCCGTCCACAGGCTTGTGCCCTGCTCATTGATATTTGGGGTTGCCTAGCAACCATGGGGTTTGCTGAGAAGAGGGGTTTACTCTGATTAACCGGCACCTACTGTACAGTGCATCTCTCTCTCTCTCTCTCTCTCTCTCTCTCTCTCTCTCTCTCTCTCTCTCTCTCTCTCTCTATCCCCCTAATCTGTACAGCAACAGTTTGCTCCAGTATTGTGTGCCATGATTATTCATGTGAGATGTGTTTTGGCTAATTCATCTAATTAGTATGCTAACGAGCTTTTCCACTATAGATAAAAGCACTATTTAGAGGACTTTATTTGTAATTGATATTCAACTATTGACTCTTAGACTGTAGAGCAATACCATGCACACATACTGTACACATACGCACACACATTTACGTTATTGGCTGTTTTGCATTGTTCCATTGTGTGAACACAATGGAGGGTAGCGGTGACAATAGCAGAACAAAACACCAATCATTTCAGTGTTATTATCCAGTCGGTGTTCAGTGTTTCTGGGTCAAGAGGTGTCCAATTACCTCCCCTATTATCAGGTTACCAATATACTCACTCCCATTGCCTCAAAAGGAAAGAGTTGAGTCACAACAGTGTTAGTAACACACAATGCAACTGTCTCTCCAGTCAGAGTATGCATCGAAACTAAAGAACACTGTAAATTAACCAAAATGTATTCAGGTGTCAGATGTGCTTAACATTCAATACATCCTAAAGGGGAAAGATCTGTTTAAAATAAACCTTATGAGGGGATTACAAAGGGGTCTATAATGTGTCACACACGCGCATACACACAGCAAAGCAAATAGTAGATAGTAGATATTCCCATGAGGTGGTAGCCTGATCGCCTATATTCTTTACACCTTATGGTTTGCCTTTTATTTCAAATTCACACCTTCAAAGAATTCAGAAACTGTTCTTTGTTCTTTTTTTTGTTCTTCCTTCCTTTTATTCTTTTTCATCTCCTTACTTCCCTTCCTTCCTTTCTTTCACTGCCCTCCCTCCTCCCCCAATCCTATCTCGTGTGCTCCTCTGCTAGTCTGTCCCTGTTAAACCATGACTGCAGGCCAAACTGTGTGGTGGTGTTCCAGGGAGCCAAACTCCATCTGAGAGCTGTTAAGCACATTGAGCCTGAAATGGAGGTAAGTGCAGCTGGGCTTGAACGTCCCATCGATTTAGTAGACACAAACATGTCGGACACAACAAAGAAACGCCATTAAAGTGTGATGAGAGCTAAAGCGTTTAGAACTTCTGTCTACATTACATAAAACAATAGCTCAGACATACCTATTACGGTCTCAGACACTAATCCCTCTGTTTAAGTATTCTCTTCTCAACTGTAGGCATTTGAGAAACTGTAAAATGATCACTGTAGTAGGTATTACTTTCCAGTAATTTACTAATGACTGTTACAAAGTACTGTTTTGACTAAGCATTAACGTATTCACTATTTCCCCCTGTATTTATAATATAAATATACATAAAATGTCAGTTTGACTCATATTGTCTGAGTGAAGTAATGCAATAATTATATAGACACTACAGGCTATATTAAAGAAAAGTAGAAACACAACAAACTAAGCAATAAAAGTAATAATTAGCTTTAGCATAAATGTGTAATTTGAACAACGGGTTAACCGTAGCAATATAGTTAATTGGCATGTTTGTTTCCATATAGATATATGTAGATTGTCAATGCTAACCAAATAAAAAAGAATTGTCTTCGCCTCTTCCTCATCCTCTTCACAAATTAAAAACGTGATGATAAATAAAATGCATAGAATCACGAGTGAGAATGAATGTATGCATTATCGCTTACCTTGTCATCATGTCCACACTTCACTGTCCCTACACGCCATGTAATGAGATGTAGTCATGCCCTCCCCACCACACAGTCCCCATATCTCTCCACTCCAGCTCAACCAATCAGATTCCTCACAGCGTCTGCCTTAAGTAAATTGCATTTAGTTCTACTATTACTGCTAGCTACAGAGCAATGGAAAAGTTGAACCCTCCATTTAATGAAGTTAATGGAGGGCTGCACACCTGTCTGTCTGCAGGTTACTATCAGCTACATAGAGACATTATCTGTGACCCAGGACAGACAGAGACAGCTGAAGGACCAGTACCACTTTACCTGCTGCTGCCAGCGCTGTGACTCCCAGCACATGGTAAGACACGCACGCACGCACGCACGCACGCACACACACACACACACACACACACACACACACGCACACTTATACAGTACACACACTGTTGCTCTGTTGGCAGGCGGGGGATTGGAAGGTGTACTGGTGCATGATGTGTACAGTACCTGTGTACCACATCTCTCTGTCATGGTCTGTCTCTCTGTCTGTATCTCTGTCTGTCTCTCTCTATGTCTGACCACCAGCTGTAAAATTAATTCAATCATCTCTCCTCTCAGGTTCAGCGTTAGTCGTTCATCTGATCCTATCTGTCTTCCTGCATTTCTCTGCCTGTCTTTCTATCTGTGTTTCTCGTTCAACTGTCCACACATGTGCGTTGAGAATCAGAGCAACACAACATCCTTGCAACAAAGGTCTATTCTTTATAGCACACTCATGCATGCTCATTCAACAAATACACACACAATAACACATTATAATGTAATGCTCTGTGGTTGTCATGGTTGGTATGACAAAGACAAATGCCATTGGTAGACAGAGGGAGAGAAAGGGATGGAAACAATAATAATTAAGATAATCACATCTGGAACTACATTCTTGTATTCTGTTTTCCTAATCTCTTTCTCATATATATTGTATATATATCATTATCTTTTCTCATATATTTCTTCTTAATCTTATTTAATCTAATCTATTTTCTTAATCTTATTTTGCGAGCTATGAAGAGATGTACTGTACAAAACGCCTTTAGCATTTCTAAACATTGCTAAACCTGAATATTAGTGAACACACCCTGTGGTACAGTACTGTGCGTGCGTGCGTGCGTGGATGTTGACCCAGCCTCTCCTGTCTTCATTCCCTAGGATGAGCTGATGCTGTCTGGGGAAGAGGTCACGTGGAGTCACCTGAAGGAAGTGTTACCCAGGCTAGAGACCCTGCAGGCGGAGCATGGTATCCTTAACATTGTTTATGTGCCTTGCAGCTCACATGGTGTTGCCATGGCAAATTAATTCAATGTATTGTGTGTGGAGAGGAAAATACTGTAATAACTATGACAGGCAGGTAAGACAGAAAAAGTTGGCAGTTTCTTGCTGCTAATATACCTGAATGTTCGCTTCACACAGAAATGCGTGCACGTCGCACGTGCGCACACAAACACACACGCACAAATATGAATGTCATCTCATTCGTGCCTTCTGGACAGATTTCAGTTGTCTTAAAAATGTTGTTGCTGCTGCCTCTACTTCAATCGTCTTTTTTGTCTTTCTAGGGACATTAATTATGTGCAATGTGACAGCTCAGTCACTCTGCCCTAAAAATGAACGCTACAGTCCAGAACAATACCGCAGGATAAATGTGTCTATAGCACTAGTGTAGACATGTACTGTAGCACTTCTGTAGTGTTAATTACATTCCACACCACGATAATGAATCCAAGCCATGTGTGGAAATGTAGTCCTAGTCTAACCTCTCCTCCTCTCTGTCTTGCTCTAAGTGTGCACTTTTAGCAATTATTTATGATTAATTCTGATTCGTTATTCTAACACAATGTGCATATTTATGGTACAATGATCTATTCAGCTATTGACAAATGTTTTTAATGTGCTTTTATTTATTTTGTTAAGTTAGATCATAAAATCCATTCATTAAATAATTATTTGAAATTGTGATCTTGTAGTAGAATTTATAAATGAATGTGAATTAACTAAGTAAAAGGAAACATGCAAATCGCAAAAGAACCTGAATATAGCTACATAAGCAGAGTCGTTTTTCAAAAGGGACTATAATGACAACAGATGTTTGTGATACCTTGCAAGTAGTCGGCTTCGTGTTCAATGAAGGTGGTCTTATGATGCAATTGCTGTCACTGTAGCTCATGTAATCCAATAGTGTCATTTTTTTTTTTCTAGGTGTGAGATGCATTTCCACAATACATGCATTTGTGGGTCTTTATCCTAAATTCGCTTCCAGATTGGCAAGCGGTGTTGGAGGGCTGTAGTGCTCTTATAGCTTCTGTGGGTAGCACCATCCCGGATGAAAATGTGTACAAGTTGAGAATAGCAGACATGGCGACAGATGCGTCCATTCACCTAGGACGCTGGGAGGAGGCATTGGAATATGGGACAAAGACTCTACCAGCATATAGGTGAGTGAGAAAGATGCATATAATCAGTATTGGGCAGTAGCTACTAGTTAAACTACATATCTCAGTAGCGTGGCGTTAGCGGCGCTGTTTTCTGAATCAAATAGCTTTTCAGTAGCAAAGCTCTTTAATTTATCAATTTAGTGCGGTAGCGTCCACAGAAGCTACATTTTCCCAAGCATTTCTGAATCTAAAGCTCAAGCTTAAGTCTGAGCGTTAAAAATAACTCTGGTGTCTGTTGAAGCGCCTTTTGACAATTATTTTTCAAAAAAGTGCAGCTTATCATGACCACGCCCTTGTGACATCACTTGGAAAATGCAAGCTCATTGGTTGACACACCAGTTGACCACGCCCTTGAAGATCACTCCAACATTCTGTATGAATAAAGGTTTAGCTGTCAGACTGACAATCAGGTAAGGAAGTGAAACTGTGAAATACTTAAGCGTTTGTTTGTTTGTTATAAACCTTAACTTTAAAAATGTGTTGAGGATGGAAGCTACAAAGTCCCGTGATCTGAGACATTCCATTGGCCCAAATGCAGCCTGCTTAGAGAAGCGAGTGATGGACACAGGGAAGGGGTCTTCCCCACAGAACAGGCAGCTCGACCCAGTTGAGCTGAATATTCAGAACCACAGCGAGGAGGAAACCATCGCAGCCTTTCAAAAAGAGATCACTCGCCTATCAGATAAACTCCATATGAGTAAGATGAATGTGGACAAACAGAGAAGGTTATGGATTCAGGAAAGACAGCAGATGGTTGCCACCATGACTGACCTGAAGGAGGAGAATCGCATTCTCTCAGAGAAAGTCAAGAACATTGAGAAGTTCAAAATGCAATCCATTAAGAGAAGGAGAATGATTATATCCACTATCGCTGACCTTTATGAAGATAAACGTATCCTCTCTGAGAGAGTTCACAAGATGGAAGCATTGGAACAACATATGGTGCAATGGGACCAGCAGAAGAGAGAGATGAGAAGCCACATTGACAGCTTGCAGAACAAGCTGAAGAAATCTAAGGTGAAGAGGTCCACGTTCTGGAGTCGCTTGAGAACATTCATCCGTACCTTGAGAAGGAACAAGACGAAGGATGATGGTGCTCCAAAGACACGTGTAGACTTTAATGATGATGGCATGGCACAGCAGCCTGTGAATGAGGGCTCCACGTTAAGGAGATACAGCAGAAGATTCCTCCAGGCCTTCAGAAAGAGAAGCTGTAACCTCCAGGTAGACCCTGACCAAGCTAAGTCGGAGCAGTATGAGGAGGAGGTGAGAGCAGAGGAGGTGAATCCTCATAACTTTAGAAGGTTGTTGGTCCAGCGTCCCAATACTCCTCCAATCGTAGTGGTCAGAAGGCGAGCTATGATTATCCCCCACACAAGTTCAGACGCAGAAGGCATCAGAAACATGCATTGCTACCAGACAGTCACTTGGCCTGAATCGACGCCAAGTTCTGCCAAGTTCTGCCCATCGTCCACTGTTCAATAAGACTTATTAGAGAGGTAAGGGGAGGAGAGGAAAGCAAGCCATTTAAATGAAAGGGCAAAGCCCAGAGAACCAAAGCATGAGGATGGTTCATTTCTCCATTCACCTGAGATAGGAGACCCCATGCACGCTACATTTCTTAACTGGGCACTGAAAATATGTTTTAATATTTTCTATATTCTGATGTTGTTTTTCAATGATATTGTTTCTTTTTCTGTTATCTCTCTGTTCACGAGCACTCATGTCATATATTCTGTACATAAAAGTAACCCCTAAGGTTTTTTGCTTTGCCTTTTTTTTCTTCTTATCTGGAAGGGGGTCACAATAGCTTGGCGAGACCATCCTGATCTAGCGAGCTTCAGTTTGTATGGAGAGCTTGGAAACCTAGTGTGTGGCCAACCAGCGTGGTACTGTTAGCTACGGGCGTGGTTTATGTGTGACGAAGGCGACTTGAAAACAGATAGAAAACAATGGCGGACAGAGGTTAAAGTAGTAGATGATGCAATATAGCATCAGTTTTATTTACACTAAGATACAATACAATTTATTAGAAGAGCAAAGGCTTTTCTCAATGGAACATATGTTTTCACACTTCTCCTGCAAGTGTGGATAACAACAGACTACTGGTTCACAGGTCCAATCACCTGCCAAATATCATTTTGAAGGGGCCTTCCATTTTAAAACTGTTTCAATGGGTGGCTCCCCAGAGGGATCTGTACAGACACAGTTGTCTGGCATGTCAGGTCAGGGTCACAATACAGTTAATATATTTGTCTCCAATAATACTGAAAACACTTTACAATGTGCATAATTCAGATGCTGTTTCATTTCCACAGCATGCATTTATATTAACCAAGGACAGTCCGAGATTGCAGTTGCATTTTACATGCTTATATCAAGGACTAATAGGCTGTTCAAGGTGAAATGGGATGTTGGAGAAAATGTCTACACCACTTTGTTAGTGTTTCTTTTTTCATACCCTGGGCTGTGTAGAAACACCAGAATGAATTTCTGCATGCATATACAGTACAACAGGCAGCTAGTGTAGCTTGGTGTAACTGGACAGTCTTTGCATCTTAATGGGCGTAAAGTTACATTTTGTGGGACGTATCATGTATTCATAGGCTAAGCTAGGTGCTTAAATTTGACTTTCATATAACCTGTATTCCTGTAACATACAGAGCTTTCATAGCCACTGTGATTGTCAAGAAGTTGCTAGACTGCGAGGGGTAAAGTAATATATTTTTTTACATGTAGGCTACCCATTTTTATGTTAAATGTTAGGCTAATGCCTAGTGTAACATCATATGGAGTATGGACTTCACTGTGAAGAGAAGTTTTAACCCTTATTGATCAGAACCAATGTAATAATGTTCAACAAAATGAGATTTAGCCTCAAGATTTAATCCGTAGTCCCTCATGCAGGACCATGCAAGAAAGAGTCTCACTAATATCTATGTATACAGTACTGTATACCTCACTATTACAGTATTAATGTTTCAGAATCTAGACTAAACAAAAACATATCCTTATATACACTATTGCCAAAAGTATTCGGACACCCCTCTGAATCATTTAATTCAGGTGTTCCAATCACTTCCATGGCCACAGATCAAGCAACCAGGCATGCAGACTGCTTCTACAAAAGAAAGAATGGGTCGCTTTCAGGAGCACACTGAATTCAAGCGTGGTACTGTGAAAGGTTGCCACCTGTGCAATAAGTCCATTCGAAATTTCCTCACGAATGTTACTCTTAGTGGTATAACAAATTGGAAGCGATTGACAAAATATGAACTGAACAATGAAATAATGAACTCTTTGTGCCAGAAGTAATTTTGTTTTTTTTCGCATGCCACACGATGCCTGGTCTCTGAAGTTGAAAGATTTCAGTTCTCTCAATTTTCTCTGTTCTAGCTTTCGTTTCTATTGGTCAAAGAGGACGTGAGTTCTGGCCAATAACAACCCATTTTACACACGTCACCCAATTTTTGAAAATATGAATAATTTATTAAAGCCTGACATTTAAAGACTGTACAGCCTAACTCGTATTCTGAGGGAATTCTTCTCTAATATCTACTGTCTGTTGTGAAATTAGTTTCTTAGCAACCACCGTGAGAAAAAGTGAACTGGCTGGCTGCTAACAAATGTCTTAATGTATACATTCACACAGTTAATGGCTTCTACTATAGGATCGTGACAACTCAACAAAATCTGGTTGGTTCCAGTCTATTGGGGCCAAATTTCATCAGAACTGTGTAGTGATGATGACAAAACAATATATAATGAATCAACAATTCATTTGTTTAATTGTTTTACTTAGCTCACTCACGCAATAATACATGCTATAATAGCATAAACATATAAAATACATTTTTTATCCTATTGAGACGTGTTCCTGTGTCTGAGAGCAGACGGCCCTGTTAGGAACAACACGTACTGTACTGCTGTTTGGGAACCTCACACTGACTACAAGGGCATCTGGACTGTGTAGAAGGCTGGCTCTTTGAAGTCCTAATCCCCCATCAGTAAAGACCTGGGTTACATAAGGCTACACCTACTAAGGGAGTTGCACTCAGACTGCACTTTCACAAAGTTACCCGTCTGAGTTCCACCCATTAGCACCAAGCATGGAACAGGACAAAGATAGGCCTTTCGCAGATGTGACAGGCAGCCGTCACAATGTGTGACTGTTCATCCGCACAAAAACCACCATCTGAAATTGTCTCTCTACTATAAGCTTCATAAAGTTTTATGAGCACTGCTAGGTCTACGGTGTTAACAGTTTAGGCAGATGCAAGTCATTGATTTACAAACAATACAAGCATAGGGTTGACCCTGTGTCTAATAGCAGCAGATGTTAAAATGTCCAAGCATGATGCTATATTTTTATGCAACTGGCCCTGCGATTCCAATATTTCCACTTAATAAATGTACTTATGCCTATATTTTAACCCACTAGCGCTTTTGTGAACTCAGTTTTAATTAGATAGATTCAATTATCGTTTGAATACTTCAAAGGGCAAACAGTTTCTTTGTAACTGTTAACCCTTGGACTCGTAGTAAAGAGTGGAGAGGTTACACATCAAAATAAGAAAATGTAAAAGTCAAATGGAGATGGTTTGGTTTGCATTTAATTAGTGTTTTGTGTTTAGCATTGCAAATTATCTCTGGCAATACAAACACACACTGAAACCTAACCTCACAGCCGCATGCAAGCAAGTAGGCAGACATCTTATTATCAGGTTCAGTGCTTAGCATCGCTAATTCACTACCACATTTCTTGGACAAACATGCAAACAGACACACTCAGTCAGTTTTCTCTCATTCCACCAATGTATTAGCAATTTAGCATTGCTAATCGAGTGCTGAGGAAAGCACCAGAGGATTTCATCCTGGATGCACGCTCACAAATAACAACCCAACCCAAACACAGGTATACATAAAAACACATGCACAGACAGAATGCAAGCACACGCACGCAAACATCACACAAACACACATGAAAACCTGAGATTATTTTGGGTTTAATCTTGAAACCCGCGCTTAATTTAAACTATACTCTCATTATGCTAATAGACATAATGAGCAAAAGTCATGCTTAAAGTAGAATTCAACTTCTGTCAAACCATAGCACTAGCTTTCTATACCTCAGTGTTAAGTCCTCCTGTTGATATTAACCCGTCATTCATTGTTAGTCCAGTAATTCTGTGATATTAATCTGCCATAATGCAATAATGACCATTATTTTCCAAAAACCTATTTTCTTGTCTGCAAACAATACTTTATTTTTTGTAGAACTTCAGTGGGATAACTGAACATTTAAATGTTTGGAAGAATACAGATTACTGTATTGTACTGTAGAGTACTATGTGGATAAGTGAACTACAACTGTATACATTCACCAGCCTACTAAAACAGCATAATGGCAATGTGCTCAAACACTATTAAACAGAGTAATGGGCCAAATACACATTTGTCTTTGTGCTTGTTACATCGCTCTGTTCTAAGTCATTCTGAAGCTCAGCATCATGCATGTGTTCGTATCACGCCAGCCCGACATGCTGTGAATAGTTATTTCTGTTTGTGCGTGTATGCGTGCGCACATGCTTGTGTAACTAATTGATCTTGTGTGAAGGGCAGAACTCTAGTGATATGCCCTTAGCGTGTCAGCACGCACACACACACACACAGCAGGTGCACAACAGCATAACCACGGGGGAAATGGTAATCCAGTCCATCAATAAATAACTAGATGGACTCGGAGAGAGAGGGGGAGAGAGGGAGACAGAGAGAGAGATACTACAGTAGTGAGTGAACAGCAAGAGGGGTGATGGCAGTAGAGAGCGATGGAGGAGTAATCGGGGACGAGAGAGGTTGATAGGAGGTGACTTCTGACAACGTAAAGAGGAGAGGGGGAAGGAGGGAGATGGGTGAGGTAAGGATAAAGGAAAAGGGAGGAGACGAGAGCAAATGATGAAAGTGGCCAGGAGGGAAGGAGGAGTAGATGAAGTAGAGGAAGGAAAGGGGGTAAAAGAGAGACTAGTTTCTGCCACATTCATCTCTCTCCTCCTCCAGGCTCCTCAGATGACAGAACAATCTCTCTCACCACTCTGGATCCTTCATTCTACATTATTTATTCATTCTTTATGCAGTTCTATCGCCTTTTCAATTTCTCCTTTCTGTTTGAAATATGTACAGGTATTTTCCTGTGTGTGTGTGTGTGTGTGTGTGTGTGTGTGTGTGTTATACACCTGCTGCGGGCCATACCATTGAATGCCTTCACATTTCACAGATGGTAATGTCTATACATGCATACACATAAAGACACACAGGTCTGTGTACAAACATGCAAACGTGGAGTTCTTCTACAGTAAGTGCATGCACGCAATGTCACAGGAACCTAGAAGGGAAATAATGTATTTTGTGACACAGCTCTGCATAACAGAGACGTGTGTGTGTGTGATATTAAAACCAGCATCTTCTAGCATTGTCACCAGGACCATGCTCATAGGCATGATTCTGCAGAGCGTCTCTGTAGTCTGGACAATAGGTCTGGACAGACAGGCTTCAAGTCCATGTGCTTGAGTCCGACCCACCACACCAATTAATGTCACATTGGCTTCTACAGCGTAACGTTCTGTCCCCCTGTGTTCCACTTCCTGTGTTTACTGAGAGACGAGAAAGCAATCCATTGTAAATGCAGCACATAATACCACTGAAAGGTTCATAGTGGTTACCAAAACCTTCATTCCAACAGAAGTGCATCTATAGCCATTACATTTGCCTTTGGGGCCATGTGCGGTACATTTAAGTTCTTAAATCTAAAGCATGCATTTCTTTAAAGGTCCTACAGACAAAATGATTACTTTAATTGATAATCATTAGTTGAGTTATGGTGTGTGATGCTATCACAGTCGAGATTGAGTTATGTTTGCTTTTGATTAAACCCAGTACACCGAGGGTCTTACTTTGTGAACCAGCAGCCAATGGATCTGTTGTTCACAACTACAATCTCATTGGTTCTGCTGCATTTGCCTTGCTATGCTGCACTTTCATATTTCCTTCTCGACCCTTCTGTTATCCAGAGCCTTGAGCTATGGGTTTCTTACCAGCTGCATACAACAAGTCATATCAGTCCCAATTACTACATTTATGAAATAATTATGTTTTTCTGCTCTGCTCATAAATAGGAAACATAACACAGCATTTGTGTGCATCTCGGCACTCTTCAAGAGCTAAACTGATCAATGAAATAATTATTTCAATGTATTTATCATAGTGTAATGATGTTATTTGTTTAATGGTTTATGTTGTCAAACATTTGTATGATTTAAATTGGACCACAGGGGCTGGGGTCCTTCTGGCTAACAAAAAGGACCATGTCTGAATCAGCGGTGCACATTATCTGTTACTTCAGTAACAAATGAGCTTGCAAGACGTATTACACGCTTTGTCTTGCTAGTCTTCTCAGTTTAATTCAATCAATTAAAAAAACAGATTTTTGTTTATATTACAAAAATCGTTCAATAATTATAACAATTTGGATTGAGGAAATGTCATATCCAGAAATAATTTAGAATAATGCTCTATTAGCAAATGACACACACGTGAAGATTTAACTAAAGTAAGTTTGGCCCCAGCCATGGTTTGCTGAGTTGACATATCATTTTTATATTGTTATATAGGGGTGAGGTGTCTAGATGAAAAGTGTGTATGTGTCTGAAGCAGTGTCCAAGGTTCCTCGTTATGGCCTGCTAAGTTTAACAAGGTTAAACATGGTTATTTGCATATGCTAATGAGGGTTGTGGGGTTGATTGGAAACACACCATTCCTTCACTTTGTGCATGTTTCTATTGTTGGATTTGAGTAAAAAGAAAAGATAATGATTGATTACAAGATTGGTCTGAAAAGTGTGTACATTCTGAAGACACTATACCTGCACAATAAATGTGCTTGTTTTTATATTTCTCTGTTTTTATAGAATATGTATGCACAGTATATTTGTGAGTAGTTATTTGTTTATCTGTGTGTGTGTGAGAGAGAGATTGACTCACTCTTGTGTTTGTATGCATTTATTGCATGAAGCTTAGTTTCCAAGTAAAGTGTTCCTTGGGGAGATACTGTACAGTTCTTTGTCCTGGTTAATGAAGGGCCCGTGAATCTAAGTACTGATGAGGACAGACACACACACACAACATTTGAACATGCATTAAAACATGTATGCCCACCTACAGTACACCACTCCCTCTCTCCTCTCATCTCTGAGTTGATATTTGTCACTAAATTGCTGCTAGAAGCTGCAGCTTGTCGCATTCACGCTGGCACACATTTCCTCCAAGTGTAAAATACCCAGCCCACATGCATCTGGTCATTTCACTGTGCAACCCATGAATTTCAATGTGGCAATCAATTCCAACATGGCAGTCTTTTGCTTTCGTTATTTGGCTGCCTTTTCATTATGGCATCATGATAGGCAGATGTTCAGTTGACTTTTGTAAAGTGTCAAGTTAGATCTCAGTGCTTTCAATGCTCCCACATCGTTTGTTGTTGTTGTTATGGCTCTGCTTGTGCCTAAATCATTAGCATTAAATAAGGCGTGCTGTGTGCTGTGGGGCTTTGTGTGTGCAAGAGTGCACTGCCAAGCATTTAGTCAGGCCAATTAATGAATTATGTTGACGTTAACTGTCAGAGTGGGAGAAGAGAGAACGAGATGATTAATATTAGTGAAGAGAATGGCATGCCTTCATATCACTTTGTTTGGATGATCCTTCAACCACTTCCATTCCTGGCGCCAAGCTCCAGAGGGGTGTTTGAGAAACAAAACGCATTATTTTCTTCTCTAAAGTAGATGGTTGTTCTGCTTTGCTCACGTGTTACAGACACTGTCAATCAAAGTGTAAGCGCTGTCTGCTGCTGTTTATTATTAAAGTGACATTGAACTTTGCACAATCTGTAATGCTTCCTTATTTCGTGTACACACTGATGTTCTGGTTGGTTGCTGTTTCTTTTCCCCCAAAACTCTTCTGGATTCATCGTAATATCAGAAACAATTATATTAGTCTTCAGTGATATTGTTTTCTGTCACAAGATTCCTCTGTCAAATCTCATGTCATCTTCAGTGCATGCAAGAGTCACAGACATGAGTTGCACAGTGGAAACCCAATGGAGACTATTGAGGTTGAATAAATAAAAAATAAAAAAATTTTCCCTTCCAGGCAGTACTTCCCTGATCCCCATCCGGTCCATGTGGTCCAGCTGATGAGGGTTGGAAAGCTGCAACACTACCTGCGTCACACAGAGGGTGCTCTGGACACACTCACACAGGTAGAGGCATATCGTAGCAACCACAGGGTTCTCTTACTGGATAATATTTCTAAATATTTACTTTTTATTCGTATAAACTGTGTTTCTGAACCTCCAGGCCTATTGCATCAGCAAGGTAACCCATGGCAACCATCACCCTATGACTGCTGACCTGTTGAGCAAGTTGGAGGACTGTCATGCGGAGCTTAGCAAGAACTAACTACTGTAGCAATTGCTTGAAAATAACCCATACTGATTGAGTTACCATTTTGGGTTCTCAATCAATAATTTAAATATTGTATATGAAAATTGTCATATTTTTAAATAAACTGTCAACATTACTTCGAGCCTACCTTCTGCTGAATATGATTTCAGGAAGTGGTTGAATCCTGTACAGTATCTTAAAAGTTAAATATAAAATGGTGTTATCAGGAAGATCCCCAAATATTTTATTAGAAAATAGATTAGTTTTACTTTAAAAAAATCGACATGTTCTCAATGGCACCTGGATCTGTATAGTTTTTTTAGGTATACAATACTGTGTGTGTGTGTGTGCACTTGCGTGCGTGCGTGCGTGCTCATTGTGTCCGTATTGGTCTAGCAAAGCATGGATTATCAAAACGCCCATTTTTCTTTGGCATATTCATCACACACTTCCCATGTTCATCGTTGCTTTTGTGTGTAGGGATGGGACGATATACGATATCGTTTATCGCGAAAAAAATACTGATAATCGTATCGTGGTGAATATCCATTATCGTGATAATCATGAATATCCTTACATAGGTGAATATTTTCACAAGTGACTAGAAAAAAGCTGTCTAGCTCACTCGTACAGTCCAATTGTATTAATTTAGTAAATTATTTATTAGCCTGCGTCTTTCCAGTCAAACACCACCATGGCTGAAGGCTCGGCTTGCCAATTGTGTCCCCCACATATAAAAGATAAATCAATTTGTTGAAATACTGGTTTCAAAACAAAATGAATCACACAAAAAATATACAGTACATATGTACATGATACATGATAATAAAAATGATTTAACAAAATTTAAGATGAAGTGATTCCAGTGTGTTTTAGTGCCATTTTGAGTTTAATAATAAAATAATAAATAATCGTGATAATATCGTCTAACGCAATTATTTTGGATAGGATAATCGTGATATAAATTTGTCATAATGTCCCATTCCTATTTGTGTGAGAGCATGTATACTGTGTGAGAAATGCTCTCACACTTGCCAAGTAATGTCCAATGCGTCAGTGTGACTGTGTGTGTGATATACTCATGCTGCTAAACCCACTTTGTGTATGAGACAGAATGTGCTTGTGTCTTTCACACAGACATCCCATGGTAATCCCAAAGTTACCCCCCTTTGCAAACTGATGACAACACTTCCTCTGGGAGGAAAAAAGTGTCTGTCTGAGTGTGTACTGCATGAGGAAGTCTATTGGGTTATGCAATGATTATACTGACAGGCATTTGGTTGCCGAATAAAAAAAATAAAGGCTTTGCCGTTTTTGCTTCACTTCAATACTAATGGTTCCTGTTATTTCATCTATCCTGCAGTAAGCTCTCCAGTGGCAGACAGGCCTAAATCATGTTCTCCATTGACCTTATGTCTGTGTTGGTGTGGATCTTTATTTAATATTGATTTGTGCAGATAATGGTGCTTGAGAATTTAAGTGCATTTCATAAAGCAGAACCCAGCCAACAGACTATCTTAAATAGACAAAAGAATAGAACACACCATTGGCGAAGGCAGTTGTCAGATTGAAGGAGGCCTTTCAGGTCTGGCTAGCTCAGAGGAATCCTGAATCAGCTGAGAGGAACAAGCAGACCAGAAAGTCTGCTTCTTCAGCAATGGAAGCAGCCAAAACCTGGGAGTGGGCAGAGTTCCAGAGACGTCGGTCAGCCTCAAGGACATTCTGGGAAACTCATGATGGGGAGGCAAAATACCAGTTTAGGCTATGCTCAGCAAAGATGGGTAGTGCTGACTCCGATTTGGGATATAGGCAGGTAGTCTGTGGAAAAGGCAGGGCTGGATCTTTCGGGGAAGTCGTCTCATCCATAACCCATGGTAGAGGTCGATGACGTGGTTGGGAAACTCTACAGTGGCAAGGCACCAGGAGAGGATTAGATTTGCTGTGAATGTTTGCAGGCTCCGGGCGTTTTGGCTGTAGTGTCTGACACATCTCTACAATGTCTTGTGGAGGTTTGGTGCAGTGCCCATGGACTGGCAGACTGGGGGTGGGGGTCCTCATCTTCAAAAAAGGAGACTATAGAGCGTGATTCTCACCCAGGAATGTCTGCCAGGGAGCAGGAAAGGAAGCTGTGTCATGGTTATTGAACCTCATACTGTATACAGGAGGAGCAATGCAATGTCTGTCCTGGCTGTGGAGTGGTGGACCAGATTGTTACCCTACGGATAATGGAAGGGGCATGGGGGTTTGTGTTTTGTGGACATGGCTTATGACCATGTCCTATAGGTCTTCATTCAGTTGTATGGGTTCCCATCAGGTCCTTATACAACTTGGGGGCCAGCCTTGTTCCCGGTGGGTGTTTGACCCTTCCAGGGAGTGTACAGTATATCCCTAGGCCTTGGAGTACTTGGGGGTCCCCCAAGACAAGCTGGTGGAAGTGGCCTGGGATAGAAAGCATGTTTTGTCTGCTGCCACCATGACTCAGGCCTGGATGAGTGGCAATTGATGGATTATGGATGGAAGGATGGATGGATGACCTGAACAGAAGTGAAAAGGCTAATGTTTGAAGTCTTGCCATGTTTTATTACCACGACTGCAAGGTGTTGTCGTCGTTGGTTGTGGGTGATCAGGTTCAAGTCGCTGAAGCATATCGAGTCAAATAGACATGAAGACTGAATGGAATGGAGCAGAAATGACACCAGTGAACTGAACGGCTTGTGGAAAAAAGACAATTCAATTATTATAGCCTATTGTGTTCACAGCCTCCATTACTCACAGCACTGGCTCATTCACTTTCTCTCCCTCTCTCCATCAAATTACATTCACTGCTCTCTCTCTCTCTCTCTTTCTCTCTCACCCCAAAACACTCCTCCCCCTTGAGTCACTGCTGTCTCTCCCAGCAGGGAGTTAGGCTGAATCAAAAGCCCTTCACAGTAGTTTTATCTCAGCATGTCTCCTGTAACCGCCACGGCTCACCTTACCCCCCCACCCCCCCAAATCAATTTCCACTTTCATGTTTGTGACTCCCCTCCCCTCCCCTCATTCCTCCCTGCTGTCTGTTTGTCCCTCCGCATCGTGCTCTCTCTAGAGCATCTCTATAAAGCATCACTTCTCATCCCATCGCTCCTTTCCGCACATTGCACCTTTTCAAGCTGCCCCCCGACCATAATATATACACAATTATTTAGTTCCAATACCCTCCGTCCCACATTTAAAAATTATAATAATACAAATTAGAAACACATACAGTATAATATAGTGTTTAAATATTCGCTTCAGATGGTCTGATTCCATATATCCTTGGATGACCTTAGAGAGGAACAGTAAACCAGGCAAGGGGGGGTTATTCAATCTAGTTCTCATGGATATAGGGCCTTTTTAATCAAAGCAAGCCTCTGCTTGCGTTATTAACCTGAGCAGGAGGAATGACTTGTGGTCTTTCATCGGGACAAGACGGCACCTTTAGAGCAACCTAATTGGGGGTCAATTGAAAGACCCCCCGAAAGGTTGTGAGATCGTTTTCAAATATGTATTTATTAGATTTGATGTTTTAATTATATTTATTCAACTTTAGTTTTATGTTTCGCTGAATTCATTTTTTAAGGTCAAAAGTCAGAGTTAAAAAATCTAAGCTTTAGTATATCTTAGTTAGATCTTAGAGAGATATAAATCGTTGACAAGGAAAAGAGAAATAACAGCAAAAGGAATAACAATAAGGAAACCACTGTCCTCCCCAGCCATATTTATGAGACTAATCTTCAGGAATGCTGGCCCAGATATGAATAAAGCTGCAATCCCTCCAATACTAATCTAATGAACTAGTAAGTGACCAGTTAAGTTTTTAGTGTGTGCTGTGGTGTTTCATTAATAACCACATTGTATTTAAACTGGCCAGCTCCCCATGCCTTCGCTCTTACGGTATCCCCTTTCTTCTGTCCTTCTCATTTTCTCCCACGCTATTTTCTCTTTACACTCTCTGCCCTTTTTATCCTCTAGTATTTTTCTTCATCCATTTTCCCAGCTCCGGTTCAGTATGGGTGATCAAAGCATCCTTGCTGTTGCAGGGTCAATGTGTCACCCAGCACAGTGCACACAATAGCATCTTGGAAATGTGAGGACGTTTGCGTAGAACAGAGACTTGTGTACAGAACTGTAGACATTTCTAATATTGTACCCTCAAATAGCTTCCGCTTGGTTCAGTTTCAAGAGGTCACTGGGTTTGCTGACCCGTGCCATTCTTTTAACACCAGGGGCAAGCAGACCAGTCAAAGTGTTTGCTATTCATTCTTGTCAAAAGGCAGTAAACAAGTCAGTCTCAGCAACAAGGTTTTTCACTGGCGTTTCAGTTGTAGGCTAATAAACACAAACAAGTTGAAGAAAAGCTAGCCAAAATGGAATGATAATACATTCCGTAACCCCTATACATGCTACTTAGTTGTTGTACTTATTGTAAATTATGTTTGGATTCAAGTGTGTAATATGTTGTTATTGCAAAAGTTATATTTTAATAATTTTCAGTTCGCAGGAGCTTGCATTGGAATGTTATTCTGCGTCGAATCTATTTGGTTAATGTAGTAATAGACTTAATTACTAGTATGTTTAAATAGCTGCACTGAGACGGTTAAGTGACACAAATCTAATGTAATAGCATGGAAAGGCTGCCTACATGTCTGCATGCTGCTGAGAGATAATGGTGTCAAGACTGGAACATGACACATGACTCAAATGGAGCTCATGTTAATGTTATCTAATGCAATTACCTGCCATGATAAGACAAATAAGAATAACTGACACTGAATAAAGCTTTGCTCTACCTACAATATTATAAAGACGGCTAGCTTGTCAGACCAAACAGCTTCCAGACAATATTTTCATTTCCACACTGTACAGTATGTCAGTATAGATCAGAGGAAAGTTAACAGATGCCAAGGTGTTCATGAACATGACACTTCACTTCTGAGCCAAGTCATTCTCCCCCACTCAAAAACCAAGCGATGACAGATCTGCAATACATTCTTTTATTTACATCCCTCCACTTCGCTTATTCATAATAACACAGCAACTTGAAGACCACAGTCCACAAAAACATACTAGCACCCCAGATAACTGGTCAGGAAATGTGTTTGTTTCTATATTTTGGACAGACATTATATAGCAGCAGATCTGTAACACATTGGCTTTTAAAGATGATTTCCCATTTGCGCATTAAACTAACACTGCACTGTCTATCTAAATCAAACTAATGGTACAGATACAGTACATGAATTAAAATGGCAGTATCATGCTAGTATGTTTTCGGAAAACAGTCCATTCAAAGTTTAATATGCAAGTCTGCTTTAAAATATGTAAGGTGCTACATGCAGGATTTTTTAAACAACACTTTATAATTCATACTGTATACTGCTGAACATCAGCTCTTCAAATGTGTCAAAACAAATGAATATACAATTTCTTTGCTGGTTTAGAAACATCCATGTTAAATCTACAAGAAACAACAAATAGCAAAGCTCTTACTGTAGCATATACAGATCACCAATTACTGGACATATCGTTTCTGCCCCAAGCACACTTAACCCTGACATTGTTTCTGTCATACAGTACCTTATGTTACACTGGTTTAATGATGTTTCAGTATGTGTTATTTTATAGATGTCAAAAGTCCTTCCACAGTATTGCTAGAATTATGAAGTGTTGTCATAAATCATGTGGCAGTATTATGTCAATCATGGCACCCTACACGTAGTATGTTCAAATTTGTGAAAGGTACAGTTCATTCTCGCACTCAGTAGTTAGGTTTCCAAAACACGTACAACTAAAGTAACTTACTATAACATCATTAGTTTATTTCATATATATAACTGTTTGTTTTGGACAATATATATATATATCCATAAAATTGAAGGTAGTTCCTGCTCGTTGCATTAATTATTTGTTAAGATAACCAATATTAGTCAAGTAAGCAGAGTCTGCAAAATGCTATAAATGTAAGTAAGCTACTCTGGTAGACAATGTTTAAGGAAACACAAACCCATACAACTCTGGACGGGAGCAGAACAAATCCACATAAAATATAGAAAAAATGACTATGATACAGTATGTGTATAGATATATTTAGGCATAGTATGTACAGTTAACTATTTTTTTTGAATGCATAGTACTTTTGAAATCATAAGCTGTATAAATAATGTAATAAGAAGCTACTGAACCTTCTCACTTAAATAAATAAAATGTAATCATTCACAACTAAATTGTGTGATAAGCAGAAATAAAATATGTTTAGGAGGGCTCAATGATATCACAGAACACGAGAAAAACCTCGTTTCTCAAACACATTTTGGCACCATTTGCTTAACTATGACACTTTTTTATCTTGAAGGTTTTTAAACCTAGAACGTTTATATTGAACAAGTTAATCCAGTCCATTTCAATTGTAAAAATAACATGACAATGACAATTTAGCAAAAATAACCAGGGTCATTGAAATATTTCCTTGTCTGTAATGTCAATGTCTCCTCCCTTCTTTTCCTGTGAGGTAAAACATGGCATCTCTCAAGAATGCCGATACATGCTTTAGGGCAGGGCTATTCAACTTGAATAGCCCTGCTTTAGGGGCTAAGGGCATTCAGAAGAGGAATATGACGATGATGATGATGAGAAGTATTAGAAGGATTATGCATTTCTGAGGAAAACAGACTATATCATATATTTATATTTGTACAAACATTTAGATCAGAAACATCTCAAGCACCAGATACTGTCTAATAATATTAACAAGTATTATCAAAATGTTGTACTGTAACAGTGGAACCAGACAGACATCCACAGAATTAACATTTTGTTTGACAATGTCATCTGATTAAACATTTGACAAAGACTATCTAAATGTGTCCTTTATAATGTTGGGCTGATGTCAGATACTGTACTTTCAGATTCTTTTAGTGTCAAATATGTTAAAGTGACGTTATCATTTTTTTTTATTGATTACTCAACTAGGAGCTTATGTATTGATAGGGCTATGTCAATTATTTGATCCGTTTTAACTGTCTTTCATACCCACTGGTTCCATTGTCCAACTACATTATCTGATCTCCACATGGTCCCATTGCCCTCAAATAAGAAAAGATATACCATATTATAAAACACATACAGTTTTTTAGACTAGAATAGAACAATACAGATACAAAGAACTTGAAAAACAGCATGTTAGGCAGACAGTGGATACGATACACTATATCATTTAACCATACGCAAGATCTAATTATATCTTTACGTTTACGTAATCTACGGTGTCTCAACATTTTAAAAGATTATGTGTAAAGTGTAAAGTGTAATATATAAAAAGTCTATTTAAAATTTGACATTGACCCAAGCAAATAGATTATTATTTTATTTTTATTGAATACATTTAAAATGATTTATTTGGTCCTTTAAAGAAGTCAATATTTCTCATGTTGTGAGGTTAAATAGACACTGTCATTAACACTTTCAGTTTAGGCTCATCCAGACATACTTGTGCAGTACTAACCTGTGCTGAAATGCAGTGAGGCTGCAAATTGTGCTGGCAAAATGTATAAATGTACATTATTTGAGCTTTTTTTCAGAGCATGATCTTTTGTGGATAATTTTGTCACCATGGCAACGCTAGCACCATACAATATGTACACAAATACAAGAGAATTAGGTTTCGGTATTGTGTGTTCACAAGGCACTTCATCACCGTCTTGCTATTTGCTTTTTTCCATTCTCTACTTATTCTTTTATTTATTATGCCCAACAATAGCAGGTCATTATTCAGTCTGGACACTGTATTTACAACCAAGCTCTCATCTAAACTCTAAAAAGTGCCAAACACAATTGGAGATTACAATAATGCTTCTCTTCCACTTGTTTTTTTTTTTACCATCTCTTCCAAAATACCACGTCCCCTTACATGTCTCCTACTGTATGCTGTGAACGAGGTATATCATCCATCCATTATGTGGATGGTGTGTCTCCTTCAAGTGAAAATATAAGACTCGTTAAGTTCAACTTTGTCTCTGCACGTTTAAACGCATTCCCACACCAACCCTCATTCTATCTCATTCAAAGAGAGGCTTTTGGGCTGTCCATCCCTTTATGGTCTAACAATGTCAGCTGTTTTTGCGTTTGGAGGAGATATAAAACCGTCACCTTCAATAGGGCTTTAATCGTCCAGTGAGGATTTGTTTCGGGACATTTTTGAAACGTTTCTAAAGGCTGACACCTACGACATCTACGAGTCCGGCTCTCATTTCTTCCAGCTCTTAACCCCTCCATCCGTCTACCTACGTCTGGAGGAGATGTCAAAGCAGGTGATCATCATGAGGTGAGCTTTGCAGAAGTTCACCCTGCTCTCCAGTTTGCCCGTCACACTCTCCAGAGCTTCAAGGTACTCCAGAGAGTCAACCTCATAGGTCTGCTGCAACTCAACTAGGGAGAGGGACAGAGAGAGAGGATGTTTATTATACACATTGACAGTGTCACTATGCTACACACAGGTTTAATACGTAAGTGTATCTTTAATCAACTCATATTGATTACATGTGTCTAGCTAATGGTAGTCAAGCTAATGGAGTAGGCTTTGTGTGGATGATAAAGGATATAAACACAGATCATGTGAATCTGTGTCATGCTAACAGATGCTTCATGGAATCTCTCATTATTCCTGTCCATGTCATGCTCGCCCAGCCACACCTTGGCAGACAGACTTACACTCTGCGGTCCATATGTGTGGTTCCAGCATCAGGTGTTGTTTGGTCTGCTCCAACTCCCTCTTCAGACACTGGTACTTGGCTCTGACCTCACTGATACGCTGCTGACGGTGCTCCAAGACACGAAGCTTGGCACTCACAAACACCACCTCCTGACAGACAGAGGGAGAGAGAGAGATGGTGTGTTCTCCGTTACCCTGCAAAATGATAATTGGAGCATTTTTGAATTTCAGAATCACTGGTACTTAATAATACTGGTACTTGTAATAAATCATGGTGCTTCTACAATCCCTTCTTTTTGCATTGTTGACAAATATATGAATTACATTAATACATAAAAACAGTTTCAGTGAGAATATTCTTTGTTTGAAACAGGAGGTTTTTAATGTTCTGTGGTATTTTAGTCTTGATCGTGTTAATTGAGAGGAGGAACAAAAGATTCTGTCCTCATAGAGGCTTTACAGTTAATTGTAACAAGAATTGATTGGATTAATTTGGGTAATGATAATTTTGCGTTAAATCCTTCATGTAAAACATTTAAAGTGGAAAATCCAATGGTGTCGCTTTAGGGGATTTAGGTTTTCAGTTTGAAGTTCTTTGCTTCTGGATGGAGCTAGCTGATGTATTGCTAATTTGAATCCTACGCCTGTTCAGCACTCTCCTTGTGCCTTTCATCTTTACTATCATTACTTGCTCTCCTTATCATCCCCTTAGCCCACCCACAGAGCTCCCTTATTTTTTAATCTCTCGCCCTCCACAGCTTTCACTTTAAGTGGAATTGGGTGAAATCCACCTTCTTGTCTTTTATGTATTTCCACTGCTCTCTTGATGTTTCCAATTTCATTTAGGTGTTTTTCAAACTTTTTGACTCGTGGCCAACAAAATAATTGGGCTGCACTTTTTTAAGATGACGGTAAAAACAAAAGGTTACACGATAAAACTACAATAACAACAATAAAACATACGGAATACTTTCCCACTTTGAGAACCTGTGGTTTATTTGCCCCTCATTACCATTCTGTCTGTCTCTGTCTGTCTGTCTGTCTGTCTGTCTGTCTGTCTGGTTGTCACCCAGCACCACTTTCCGACCTACCTTGCCCCCCTTCTCTCTCTTCCGCTGCATTCGCTCCACATCGTCTATCTCGTACACCTTGATCTCAAAGGATTCTGGGTTGGACGCGGCGGTGGCACGCGGCGACGAGGAAGAAGGGGGCCCCAGCGGGCCGTCTACCCAGCATGCACTGGGGCTGGAGGAGGAGGACGACGAGGAGGTGAGCGCGGGCTTGGAGGACCGGTGAGTGGGAGAGGAGTCCAGTGTCAAGGCGGGGACGAGACGTCTCCGCTGCAGGCCTGAACACCACAGAGAGAAGGGAATGACTCATAACAACATAATGCAGCACATCAGCACAATGTCCCACAGCAGTGTCTTCCCCTTAAAGAGGCGCACACACAGACCTCCTTACACCACCTTGAGCCTCAGCTGCAACAGCAGTTCTAAGCTCCTCTAGAACTAGTGTACGGACATATTGAGTTTCACTATGGAGTTAGAATAGGGCCGCCTGAGACTTGAATATGGTTTTAATTGAGTGGAATGAGTATTACAAACTCCATAAAAACGTCCTCATAGTCATCCTCATTAGAGCCACTTTGCCCATGACTGTCACACAACACAGTGTTTAACTGAGCTCTATTCACACCTGGGATGCCAGCAAACAGACTAAACACAATGTTGGTGTTGCATATTGCAGAGTAACCAAAGATTGGGTGAAGGAGAAAGTGTGTGGCTACGGGAAAGCGATCATAAAGTTATGTCTGTGGTCATATCGTGCAGAGATAAGAGCAGCGGGTCACTCTGATATGCCCACTACACTGGAATGAATACACTACACACGCACACGTCAGAGCTGGCATTTGCATAGAAATTGGCAGTCGTGCGTCTGCCGCGGTGTGAATTATCTGATTCATCACAAGGTAGGAGATAAGGGGTCCGTGTGTGTGTGTGTGTGTGTGTGTGCGCTAGAGAGAGAGAGAGAGAGAGAGAGAGAGAGAGAGAGAGAGAGAGAGAGAGAGAGAGAGAGAACAAGGTGATTTTAATAAGGTTACAGCTGTCTTCTGCTCTCGGTGCAGTGCAGAAAGGTCAAGCAGCCACATCCAACCATTTGTGTTTTATTACACAGCAGAATGGATGAGAGAAAGACGGAGGGGGAGAGAGAGAGGGAGAGAGCAATGAGCAGAGCTGCACAACTTTAAAGTCTTAAGAAAGTTAGTGAGACAGAGAGAGAGAGAGACATGGAGGAGATGGAGGTGAAAGAGAGAAAATGTCATCTGGTAAATCTATAAACACGTTCAACATTTTAGTCCTTGGCACTGCTGTTTCCTCCCTTTCATTCATCCTCTATACCAAACCCCCCCTGAAGTCTGTCATAAATGGCGCCTTTGTGTCTTCTTGAACCAGCCTGATTTATAGAGAATGTGCTGTTTTATCCACACAATCTGTCTCGTTTTAGACAACAAATGAGGGCAGATCCCTCTTCAGCACTGCACCGTGTCTGGACTTGCTTTGTGGGACTGCTAACCCGCTAACCCGGAGCATCCTCAGATGATGCTACGGTACACTCTGTGCTGTGTGGTCAGATTAAAGTGATCTCTGGTTCGTTGTGTTCCTTCGTGGCTTCAGCCTCCAGCGTCCACAGTGGTCTAGCTGCTTTCATGTGTGTGCGTTTGCTATGGGGCTTGAATCTAGCTGACACAGTAATACAAGTGCTGTAGATTTCACCGTTATATGCAGAGAATTGGTTAAAACACAGCTCCTCTTTTGGCCATGTCACGTAAGATGGTTAAGGTGATAAAGCAGTAAGTGATTCCACCGATGAATACAATTAAATTGGACTATTCTCATTGTGTTCTATACAGAGGCAGTATGGATGGCATTGGGATGCTAATTCTCATTGAATGACACACCTGGAGCTATCGTGTGTCTATGTTCTGATTGGTGTGTGTGTCCATCAGGCTGGCTAACTGACATTTGGCTGCCACATTTGCTGGCTCACAGTGTTAGGTATGCTGATAATGAGCTGCAACAAGAGAGCCACCATTTCACAGCTGGGTGCTCAGGGTCACCTTCTCCACCCAGCTGGCTGTTTCACCACAGCTCTCTCATTGTGCCCTATAACACGTTTCATCTGATCTCAGAGCGCATTTCTACATTAAGAGCTCGCACGTCCATCTCTCTCCATCAATGACCTAATTCTTCCAGTCCTCTTCTCAGCCCATTGCTTTTTGTTGTAGCTGGATTCATACTGTAAGTTTTATTAATCACAGTCCTCTATTTTCAATGGCATTTTGAGTAGATGTTGATCGTTGAGTGATGGTGAGTTTAGGAGTGTTATTTAAGACCACAGGGCTTTAATATACAGTAGGACTGATTGGTTGACTGATTGGTTCATAGCTAATGGTGCCCGCTGGTACAACTAAGGTCGCAATTGCATCGTGCCCTAGTAACTGTTCCATTCTCTCATTAACAACTCAATCAACTTTCCTCATACCATTCTCTTTGCCTCACCTTAAAGCCTGCATGCACGCACGCACACACACACACACACACACACACACACACGCACACGCACACGCACACGCACACACGAGGTTGTGCAGACATAGGAACCTGAGGTCAGCAAACGTCTTATAATCAATGGAACCGATCATACAGAGGGTGTCAGATGTTCTGCACACAGGTTCAACAATGCTGACACAGAAGAGACAGGGACAAGTAATGACATGAGGTCTGTGTGTACATGACCTGAGAATCAGTACCAGATCGCTCAAATACAGCAATACAGGGAGCTTTCCGCAGCGTAAAGGCCCAGGTATACTACCAAATGTGTGGCGCTCGGGCCGTTCAAAATATACTTCAAGCATATTTGGAATTATATTATATATATGTTATTATTATTTGGATATTTATAACTACGATTTCAATGTGCACACATTGTTTCCAGTGAACAATATTGCCGTAACTAAGAGATTCGCTGGGAAATAAGGAAATGTATATGTTTATAAACCCTCATTTGTGAGCTTAGTAGGGCATCCATTGCAGTCTGCGCTTCAGCACATGGGCAGGCATCGAAAACATGTCTGCGCGGAAAGTTATGCGTGACGACAATTACGTCACGTACAGTCCGCGGACATGAAAAGCATGTGTTAATATGGGTAATAAAGGGCACTGCACCGGTGGTGCTCCTGCTCTTCTTGCTGCTCTTGGAGCTGCGTCTGGAGGAGGTGGTGGCGGAGCTGTGCTCGCTGAGGGAGTCCTGTGCCGAGGAGGTGCTGCCTGTGTTCTCGCTGCTGTCTCTCAGCATGCTCTCGTAGCCGCTGCTGCCCCCGCTGTGGTAGAACAAGGCCGTCTTCCCCATGGCCGGGGGGAGCTCTCCGCTCAGCACGCTGCTGTAAAAGACAACAGGTTGGCTGTAAGGCTGGGCTACACCTAGCTGCTTACTGCTAATGTACAGATGCCCTCATGTGCAACATATGTGTTGTACGTTATAGGTCTCAAAGTGCTTTTAATACAGGACATTAAAGATTGTGTAAAGCAGACATACATTTGTGTTTTGAGTTTGTTACACCACAGAAAAAGGTAATATTAACCACCCAGCCAAATATGAATTAATAAAAAAGTCGGCAAGTATATCAAATTACGTTTCAAAAGCGTAAAAATATAACCAGCATTATCTGTTCTCAAGCACTGGGGGTGTGTCAGCAGAAGGCGCTGTAACCACACCCATCGCGTGTTCTACAGTAAACTCTATATCGCGGTGTTGTGCCAAAAAGGTTTCCTCAGCCGAACATTGATTGGAAAATGTCTACTTGCATATTATGAGTTGTGTTTTCACTTTAAAAAGGATTAGATTGGTTATAATATAGGGCTGTGTGTGCTCTCGTGGGCAGAAATCAGTTTCCAACAGACCACTTTTTAGCAGATCACTTTGTGGCATGACACCTGCAGATGCTGTGAGATGCTGTTCTTGTCAAGTAAATCTAGCCTACAGCTTGTTGGATTGGATTTTTTCTTTTGGATATGTGGTTTATATTATCTTTTGGAAAGAGGACTGGACTACATAAAGACAGTTGGATGATTTGGATGCTGATTTGAACACGAGAATGCCGACTGGATTTGGCCGCCGGGTGTTAGCAGGTAGGCTAGGCTACTAAACCAGTAGCTTTCAAATAATGCACATTGACTCTCAACCACATTGTGTGCTTATTTCTGTAATGAAGGCACAGCTATCAGACTGTGGGCTGTTAATAGGACAGTAAGGTGATTTAGCTATGAAATGTAGGCTGTTGAAGGACAGTAAATTTAGTAGGCTAATAACTTGCATTGGAGCAGGATAAATACTGAGCTGATTCGACCGCTCTGTACGCTTTTATATCCTCGTGGTGTTACGGGGAGGGGTATGCAAATTGGGGGACCAGCTACGTATAATGTCCCCCGTTTCTGGCCCTCCCAAAAAATCCTGAACAGAGAAATGATGAAATACAGTCTAAAACGGTTTTACTTTACAATATGATACTACATAGTTAACAGTGTTTTCACATGTTTAAAGGAATGGATTGCTAACATATGTAAAGTATTTCCAAGCATATATCTGTATTTGCTTTACACAATCTTTAAATTGTATTCCCTAAGGTTTAGATCCTGATGGATCTCACATGGTTACAATCTCACATGGTGGTGTTTTATTGAAAATCATGAAATCAATCAAAATGCTTTGTTCGGATATCTGTCGACACTTGGAATGACAACGTTAATCTAATTTTGGGATGCAGGCCTAAAAAACAACCACTTGAGAAAGATATTGCTATAACACATGGAAAATATTCTGGTTAAAATGGCCTCCAGTCACTAAACCATTATGAATTTTGTGGCATGTCTTTGTATTAATCGGGTGTATTGTATTGTGATAAATGCACAATGAACACAATTGTCCTTATGAACACAGTCCATATGAACACAGTCGTCCATATGAACACAGTTGTCCATATGAACACAGTCCATATGAACAAAGTCGTCCATATGAACACAGTCGTCCATATGAACACAGTTGTCCATATGAACAAAGTCGTCCATATGAACACAGCTAATGAAGAACAATGCTGTCAAGGGAAATAGATCATCTTAATACAAGACATATCCATCTTCCATACACATCAGTACCTGTTGTCACTGGCATGGCCACTGCTGCAGCGATGTGGCCGTCTGGGAGCTGTGATCTTACTGTAGGGGGAGGGCAGTGTCTGGACCACTGCTGGCTTCTCCTCTACTAGGGCTCCTCCTCCGCCACCTCCTCCTCCAGCTATACCTCCAGCTACACCTCCCCCTCCAGCTCCACCTCCTCCACTTCCACTAACTCCTCCACTAGAAGCAGAAAAGAAGGAGGAGTGGTCACTAACAATTAACCAAGGCGAGTAAACCGTCACATACAATGGCCTCCCTCTTTCATTTACACACCTGACTGGAGCGGCCCCTCTCTCCTCCCCAGCTTCAGTGGTCCCTGCCTGGCCGTGGCCCCTAGAGCGGGAGCCTGCGTTGCCCTGGAGAAGCTCCGATATCCGACCATTAACAGCACGGAGAGGCAGCTTGGCAGCCAGGCTTCCACCGCGGCTACGGCTCAGA
>JAODUE010025755.1:0-10000 GCA_027564755.1 Amblyopsis hoosieri
AGATCACGGGTACAAGCGGCCAAAATGGGTTTTCTCAGGAGGGTGGCTGGCTTCTCCCTTAGAGATAGGGTGAGAAGTTCAGCTATCCGTGAGGAACTCAGAGTAGAGCCGCTACTCCTTTGCGTCGAAAGGTGCCAGTTGAGGTGGTACGGGCATCTGGTAAGGATGCCTCCTGGGCACCTCCCTTGGAAGGTGTTCCAGGCATGTCCAGCTGGGAGGAGGCCTTGGGGAAGACCCAGGACTAGGTGGAGAGATTATAGTGCCACACTGGCCTGGGAACGCCTCGGGATCCCCCAGTCAGAGGTTGCTAATGTGGCTTGGGAAAGGGAGGTTTGGGGTCCCCTGCTGGAGCTGCTGCCCCCGCGACATGACTCCGGATAAGCGGATGAAGATGGATGAACATAAATTCTATTGCTGCAAAATGTGATTGTGAAACCAATTAACTGACATGAACATGTCATAAATATTTCATACACCAAGTTAAATTATCATGTACAATTCATATAATAAAATTGCAGTACTTGGCTTTCGTGTATCGATACAGTATTGCCATGGGAAATATTGCTATACTATGCCGTATAGTTTTCCCCTCACCCCTAGCTATTATTATAGTTTGAATAAAAAAATGGCTTGATGTTTATGTATAAACATTTAATTGTTGTCAGATTAGGCTGTGAACTACATAATAAAATATTTAATTAATTCCTAGCACAACCAATCGCTTGCTTATCATTAGCAATATGCTTATTGTGACTACTTTAAATAATTAAACTTTACAAAGGCCAGCTTCCCATGTCAACTGTCTTAGGAGACTGGTACTATGGTTTGAAGATGTATAGAACATAGAGTAAGTGTCCCTCCAGTTACCTTTATTAAATGCAAAAATTAACAACAAATGAAACAAGTTTGGTTATGTAAAGTTTACTGGGGAATTGTATTAAAATCAAATTATACAATGCAAAACATGTTTTCTTTTTATTAGTTTGATTATTACAGTAAATATCAACATTTGATTCAATTTCTCTACATTTCCTATTCTAAGAAAAACATACCGAACAGTGTAAGAAATCTTATGTTAATTAAATGTTAGTATCAAAACACTAGTCATACAATAAATCCTAGTATAAATCTCAAAATAAGCAAGGATTTCAAAAGGACTATTACATCTGACTAATAAAAGAAAGCATCAAGCCTTAACAATAATATTTCTACCTCCTACAGTCTCTCCACCTTTGCTATGTTAATCTATGATAAAATATGTATAGTGTATAATGCTGCTAAGTAGAGCACATAAATTTAATCAATATGAAACAGACAGTTATATAATCACATTTTGCTCTCTCCCTCCCAAAATCACGGCCCACAGGGACCATCAAGGGCCCACCGGGCCACCATCACAGCATGCTCCAATCAGTCATCATAATCATACTTAATCATACTCCAAATAAAATGCCTGCTAATCCAGATAAAGTGGCGTGGAGTGCCGAACAATACTTATTAATTCCAAATGTGGAGTAATTATTTTTATTTGATGACAGAGCTTCATTTGGAAATAATGAAATAGGTGAATGTTCAAGATAAATCTCATTTGTATAATTATATTCTCCAGAATTGGAAACGGCTGCTTCACTTAGCTGGTGTGACCAGTCAGTGTTACTGTTTCTTCTCACTCGACTGCTGTGAAATGCATTTGCTCTCATTTGACTACGGGGCAAAACCAGCGCTCATTGGCATATTAAATATCAGTGTATACCCAAGTCAGTTTTTGTTAGTGGCCATTATCTGATTTATGTCCTTTAACCCAAACTGAAAATATATTTACATCTCCTTGTGTCCTTTGGGGGGCACATTTGGTGATTACATATTACCATAAACCACCATCAACCTGCAACTGAATCACGGCAGACTGGATTTACACCATCATCTCAGGAGCTGATCAGAATAAAGTTGATTTTAGAAGCAGTTACAAAGTATGATTATTTTAACACCTTGCCCGTGACTATGTATGAACAACAGAATATGAGAAAACAAAACTGAGTGCCATAGGCTGCATAATACAGAATAAATATTAAGTCACCAGTTTCAGACTACTCCAGCACTGTGTTGTCCATCACAAGTCAAAAGTCACATCAAGTTTTACACCTCATTCTTCTTTGAATGTAATATACAACTCTGAGCACACAATGTTTAAACTAGACAAGACAACCAAAATATATCTTACAATATATTATTGTCTTGGAAAGAAATAACAATGAAAGGGTGTTCAAATAACAGTACATAACATTAAATGACAATTATCCCACATGTATTGCTACAGAAGGTCTTGAGGAGTAAGTGATTTATAATTAAATTAATTTCATGTTTTGCTATCTCATCTCAAACCACAAATGTATATAGATACCTGCTACCTATCCACATCCTGTGAAAAATTAACAAGTTCAAGTAGATACAGTGTGGAGTAGGACAGACACATTTCCTCCTGATAGATTAAAGACAGCATGTAACACTTTCATCAGTGGTGGATAGTTACAAAGTACATTTACAGTATTCATTTTGTAGAAACTTATAATATTGACTATTATATTTAAAATAAAAATATTGTATTTTTGACTACACTACATTTCTACAAAGCTTCAAAGCATATAGCTTTGAAGTCAGAAGATGGATTTTCTTTTCTTTTCTAAAACAAGGTTGGCCATATGCTCTGCTCATCACAGGAGAAACCCCAATCACAGTAAAACTACTACTAGGCTGCCTTTAATGCCTTTAAAAACAGTTCCTTTTGAAATTGGCAGTGGTACTGTACTGATGGCTACGGCAGATAAAGATTGTTCAACAGAGCACCCGTGACGATATCTGAACTGTTTTGAGATTTTTTAAATAAAGATAGAATCATATCGTATTAAATGTTTGCTCTGTTTACCCCACACCAACTTCATCACTGCCTACAAAACTTCCCATCCAACCTGAGAAAGCATACTGTATATGATATAAAGAAAATGTACATACATATTAAAAGTAGTAACATTTGCTTGTATTGGAGTAATATTTGACCAGGTGTATACTTTGACTCAAGTAATGGAGTTTACGCGCACGCACGCACACACAGACACACACACACGCACGCATGCAAAACACAGAAAGATAAAAAAAATATATATACTGTATATGTTAGTGCTTAGAGTGACATAAGAGCAAAATGATTTAAACCATACACTACTTTCACAGACAGCCATGTTGTGTTGAACAAGCAAACTAAACAAAGATCGTTACAGTAATCTATACTTGCAAGTAGTTAGGTATTAACACTGTATAACAAATTAACACGTTTTAAATAATTTTAGGTTAAAATTTCATATGAAGTCCATATTATTGTGTATCAATACCGGAACTAACAGGGACTGCATATTGTACTGTAACCACAGTACTGCAAGTCCAGTTGGTGAAATACTTGGAACAATTGCAAGCTGATAAGAACACAAAGCCAACATAAATCCACAAAGTATACATCTCACCAGCTACAACTGCAATCTACAACATCTAAATCAAATGTTTTTCATTGACACCACAAAAGTTGTCAAACCAGAGCTAAACAAACACATCGAGGACAATTAAGTTATTTAGCAGATAGTACAATGAGTATTATTGTATATTGTATAAGTATTAATTAAGAAGGAGGTAGGGGTTAGGCATCTTGCTCAGCAAGTTGGGCATGTTTGCTAGAGATCAAACCCATCCAGGCCACCATAACCACTAACCTATTACTGTATGTAGTCCAATATGGTATTTATTTATCTTACCTAAATCATTACTGCTGTGTAAATAACTATCTATGATATGTAGACATGCAATACATATAATAGAGACTGAAAATAGCCTGTATGGTTTACATGAACATGGCATGGTATAATGACATGATACATGCGTGAATACAGTATCCGTCTATTAGGCTACGATAAGGTTAAAAGACATATTATGGGGCATTAGCCTTTTGACCTTGACACAATAGAGCACATAAAGATATGTAGTCCCTGACAGTGTGACTTTCCACCAAATCGACAGTGGACGATTGCTTCATAAAACCTAAAATTGTGATCTACAGTATCGTATCATGAACATGTATAATGCTTAGTATAAAACTAAGAAAAGAGTTAACCTGAGTTAATAAAACTTTCTATATGAAACACTAATATAGCTAATTGAAAATAATACAAAAGAATCAATCTTAAAGATCTAGATCTACAACTGTGTGCCATTTGCTGTATTAATTACCACTTAATAGTATGCAGAGGTGATGAAAATGCTATTCTTCAATGCTCCACAAAGCGCACATTTCTACACATATGGTTTGATCCAGATGTGGGAATAAGATCACACCTGATGTTGGGAAGGAAAGCTTTGATCCTTGAGCCTCTGTGCTCTAAGGGCAGCTGGACGGAATGGCTAAAGGCTAGCAAATAAAATGACTACATCCTGCTTTCCTCCACAGAGACCCTTCTCCTCTTAATGAGACGTGTGTCAGGGTGGGCTACAGCAGAACAATTCTCTTGCTCCCAGATGGGTGCCTCCTGACAGTGACTTCATCTACTCTCGTGGCCTTTGGTTTCCAAGGAGAGGGTTCAGAACACCGCTAGGACTAAAGCAACTGGCTCGCTGCTTCAGCTCCCTAGCGAGACCCATCCCGCCGTAGAGGGGGGCGCCCCAACCAATAGCCTGTCACCACAGGCTCAGCCGTGAAGTTAACCAGCCAATAGGCCGACTAGTGTCGTCGTCACAAGAGGTCATCATAGTCAAGAAGCTTGGAGTGTTGGCGGCTCTTCCACAGGCGAAACAGACGGAAGTCAAAGTATGCCTCGATCATCTCCTTACCTACAGGAGCAGAGGGAAGAGAAACACATTGCCAAACAAGTGATATTGCCATATACTGATAAAGGCCATCAGCTATCCATCCTGTACTATTGCATATTAGATCCTTATTTTGTTCTGATGGTAAACTAACACTTTCACATCCGTTAAAGTGTGACCCCCCCCCGCACACACACACACACACCTGTAGGGAAATCGTGAACTATTCTTTGTAATTGCATTATTATTATTATTAGTAGTAGTAGTAGATCTTATGTGTGCATACATTCTTTTTAACAATGTGTATATCTTCCATGCATTCCACTCATTCGTATACTGTACAGTGAAACACAGTGAAGGCAGCATTGAGGTTTGAATTGGAAAACGATCAGCATGGCGTCAATAGCTGTCAGGAATGAATGATGAGGGGGTGGGTACAGAGTTACATGTGTGTTCACATAGTGAAACCATCCTGATTTCTGAGGTGCTGCCTGAACGCTCAGTTTGGGAACCCTTTGCCAGCCAGTGTCCCAGGTGGGTAGTTCACTTATTGCCCTTATTTTGAAAAATCTTCCCCACCTGGGTCTTGTTCTGTCACCGGTGTTGTCTTTCTGATTACTTGAAGGTTCTACACAGATGGTTTGATATGGTTTTGATATGTGATTGAAATGAAAGTGATTTCACTGATTCCTACAGGCACTGCCTCTATGACGACAAATTACTTGTGAGTTACCAGACAAGGTATATAGAGCGGAACAGATTGGATATTGCAAAACCAGAATGGTCTTACCAAGCTAGTGTTTACATCTGTGTGCTCATACACTGTAAAAAAAAACAAAAAACATAAACACCCCATTTTCTGGAAGCAGGGGTGCCAGAAAATTACATATAGATAAACTGTAAAAAAAAAAGTTTCATTTTCTTTCTGTTACTTTATTATTAAAAACAATCTCTGTAAAATTCCACAAACTCTTTTGCTTTTAACATACATTTATTGTGAGAAAATAGTCATACCCCTCTAAATAATGGTCTGTATTTAAACAAGCCATATAGATTTTGCACAGCTTTTGATATTAAAAGCTCTTAATTTAAATAATATAGCCCAAACTGTAAACCTTCACCCATAGAGAGGGCTGGGGTCCTGGACTGAAAGTGACACCAACTATAAGAATCATAATGTAAAATGCTGTGGCGAGAGAGTCTTACTGACATGGTCCTATTGGGCTATAGTAATAACATTTAATATGTGACTTGTGACTTACTACTCATGGCTAGTTTTCCCATTTATGCTTCTGCGTCGCACCTATGGGGACCTTACGGCGCAGGGTCCCCATAGCCACGTACAATACGACTACGACGCTGTAGCCTGAAGCACACCTCTCAAATAATGTAACTACACATCTGTCCGTCCGTCCGTCGATTCGACGCAGCCAACTACAGTTTTGTGGATGCAAGCCCATATGCTAGAGTGCTTTGGAATTAGGGATCTTTACAAGACTCCCTTTAACAATCCTGGTATTAATATTAGATTAGTTAAATACATTTTTATATGCCTTGCTTGGACATTATTAAAGCAAGGGTTAGTAAGTAAGTAAGTATAAAATGATCACAACAGCGTAAATTATGCCATAGGCGGATGGCGTAGGCATGGTGTAAGCTCTATGCAGAAGCATAAATTGTCCTTTGTGGAAATGCAGAAGCCACACCCCTGCTGACCTGTAATTGGCTGCACAACTGTCAAAAAAGGGGAAGACATGGATCTTTTATTACAGATCCATGTCTTCTTATTGATGATGTATGATGTATGATGTAGAGATGTGAATTTTATTTGTTTTTTTTTACAAACAGAATCACTCTCCACTGCAGCCATTCATATAATAAGTATGACGCCAATCTAAAGGAGGACTTTACAGAATAAGCTTATTGATCATTTGTTCAATTTGATACATTTTTGACTAGAAACTATTGGATCTGGAAGTCCTCATACATCACACTTTGAGTAACAGGCCTATGACCTGTGTTTTGTCAGTTTGTGTATGTAAAGTAATGGTTAGGCAAAATGACCAAATACTTTCTATAATTATATATTTTCTTACAAATGTACATTTTCAAATATATTATTAAAAGTCATTGATGTATTTGACAGTGAAATATCATCATAGCAAAAGTAAAGCTACTCATATAATACTTTATTTTTGCGGTCTGGTAAAATCGTCATTTCAAAGCTGTTAAAAAACATGTACGTTAATAAACAGTTTATCCTTGTATATTTAGTATGATTTCCTGTCATGGTAAATGGTATTGTGCATGCTGTGTGCTTCTTTTATACACACTATTCCTCTTTGGTGAGGCATTGGGTCAGGACATCTATATGTATGTCAAGGGTATAATAGTGTGTTTACGTAATGTATATCACATACATGTATATGTATGTATGCATGCGTTTTCATGGTTATATATACCTAAAATGTAGACAGTACCATATTCAAACATGCACTCTGTTCAGTACATGTATGCACGTGTTTCCACATGTGAGTGCATACTGACCCTGTGCAGACAACTCCAATGGAGACTTGAATTCCACCTTGTAGGGTCTCATCAACTTCTTCAGGTTCTGAATCAGCTGGAGAGAGAGAGAGAGAGAGAGTAAGAGAGAGACAGAGAGAGAGCGAGAGAGAGAGAGAGAACAAGAAAACCTTTTGAATATACTGCTAGGCTGAGCAAACATTAAAAAGGAAGATAACAGCCCTGCACCGGAATAGAAATGAAAAGGTCAATGTGCCATGCAGAGCAGAGAATCTGTGCCTATAGTGTATGCACTATGTGGACTGTATGCGTGGGTATGTATTGTATGTGTGTACAGTTAGGGTCAGGGTTAGTACACAGTAAACATCCATGTGTTGAATGAGTCTCAATAGACCAAGCATGTCAATATTCTTCCTGTCTTACATTGTCAAGTTTCGTTGCATTGATCACGTCCATTTCGTTATCGTTATCTATTGCTGTAATTATTATACTTTTGATTTTATTTAAAGCTACAATCTGTTTATTGTATCTTTTGGGAAGTAACCAGCCACGTAGCCACAGGTGGGCCAATTAGAACCACCGCCCACTCAACCAACCAGTTTGGTATTTTATTTTTTGATAAGATAATAAACACTATATTATTTCTGAAGTAACAATCGCCAAATATGCTTTTTTATAAATATCAATAGTTATTTAATAATCAATATAAATTCTGAATGTTGTGCCCCCACCCAATAGCCACAATATTAGAGCTGTCTGGCGTACAATAGGCTAGATAAAAAAAGAGGGAGGTTTTTTCTTTTATTTTCAAATTGCCGTAGCTAAACAAGACAGTCTCCCCATCATGGGACATGGAAATAATACAAACGAAGTGGATAAAATATTCTTATGTTACTCATTCAAGCAGATGTTGGTTTAAAACCACCAATTTTGACAAGAAACTGTAAGTAGGCATACTGTAGCACTCGCTGACACTGCTATTTTTAACAGTGAGTTTAACATGGAGTGGTTTGCGCGGAAATGCGGTAATGCAAAGGATTTAAAAATGAATAGAGTAGGCTACAATGTGAAATATAATTTGTGCGTAACCTACATACACATATTTTAGGGATTTTGCTATTGCCTAGAAGATGGTCTGCCTATGATGCAAGCGTGCCTGGATTTTTAAAGGGAATGGGAGATGAAACTCGGATTGGTTTATCGTATGTTATGCCCAAAACACACCAATGAACAATGAAGAGAGTAAGTTCAACCCTTTTGAACTATGTGCCCGGCTACTGACAGTTTATCTGTCATTAAAATAGCAAATGTTGATTTGGACATGCTCTAAATCCAATTTGCACCTGCTTTAGACCGTGCGCTTAGATCGTTAAAATAGGGCCCACTGACTCAAATGGATCAAATTATCTGGGTCTTGCTCACGTTACACCAGATTGAGCAACAGAGACGCAAAATAACCAAAAGACTAATTTAAAGATTCTGTTCTTTACACTGAATTAGAGTAAGAGATCCGGGTAGCGCAGAAGAGCCGGGATTCCCACCACTAATTTCCTTGTGTGAACATAGGGTTAGGGTTAAATTAGGGTGAAATTAAATATTAGTTTTGCTACAAATGCTACAAATTTGTGACATATGCCAACATTTCTAGGTGGTTTCAATAGTCTTTCCATGCATCATATGATCATATCTTAAGTGATCTTCTGAAACTTCCAAATCTTCTCTCACACAGAGAATGTTTTAATATTTGTTTAAAATGTTTATTTTGACACTTAAAATTATAAATTTTAAGTAAATTATCCCATAACCTGTTTTATCCCATAAAACAGGTTCCTTCCTGTAGCCTGGGACTGTGAAGTGGAGAAAGGGGTCTTGGCGTAATCATGAAGATGTCAGAATTGAGTGCAGCGCATGACTATGTCTAATAATAGCAGGATGACTCAAACATGCAGTCTGAGCCAGCAGGGGTCCACCAAGGGAGAGTGTTAAATGCTGAGGATAAGCCCACCATCACCAGGAGAGGTCACAGTCCCTAAGATAAGAGCCTTACTGGACTTGACCCTCCAGTGGTTCACAGAGAATGTTGAATGACTGGATTATCCTAGGGTTAGGCCTAGGGTTACCCTAACCCTGGGCCCCATATCATTTGAACTGAGTGTTTTGTCGCATTGGACACTTTCTTTTTCTGACATGATTGGGAGTGGGAATATAAATCAGAGATGATTGGTTACAATCCAGAAATAATTCTACAACTGGGGCCAAATCAGACTGGCTTGTTTACACCATTTGCAAAGAGACATTTTGTCTAAATGACATGTTAGGCAGATTTCAAATTAGGTAATAGTACAGTATGCATTTTAGCAGATAGTAAAGGTTAAACATGTTTAACAATATTAGTGTTTCTGTGAGAATATTAGCTGTGTCTCAGAGAGTGAATTGCACTGGCATGATGCAGTGGAAGATGTACTTTTACACTAATGTACAAATGCATGACAGCATTCATATTGTAGCGAGATGGCAAACGCTTAAGTTGTTAGGGAGCTAAAATAGAGACAAAAATTTGGCATTTAAATATTTTTTTGGCATTGAATAAAAAATATATCAATACAAAATAAAACATTGGCGTTGAAAC
>JAODUE010025755.1:15000-22665 GCA_027564755.1 Amblyopsis hoosieri
AGGTACACCACTCAAGAAGAAAGCACACATTGTCCTCACCCAGGATGTCATCAAATGTTGCGTGTTCATGATCCTGTAAACAAGACAACGGTAGAGTTATTATTTTAATAATCTCTGTGGTGCAGCTGCTGAGCATCAACAACACACTCGTTCACTGATCTTTGGTGTTTTAAGATTTACTGAAAACATGAAACAAAACTACATGATAAGATTGACACTGGCTACATTTACATGCACACTAGTATTCCACTATTATTCCGACTATGGCATTATTCTGAATTTGATAGGTTTTATGTAAACGTCGCAATATACTCTAGCATTTTACAATTATTAAGACACCTCGGCTCGCATATGCCGATAATATTCAGGTTTTAGAAGCATGTTAGCAGATTCGGAAAATGAGTCTCAAGTGGGATTTTTACTGCATTTTAGGGAGTTGGGTCTCTTGCTTGTTTACGATAAGATATGTGCAGAAACCTTTGAAAAATAGACTATTTAATTGCAAAATCGCACAAGCGACTCCAGCCATTCCGTGATTTTCCCATATATTAGATTAATTAATGCAGTTCGAAAAGTAGGGAAATTCTTTGTAGGGAGAGTGTTATTTAAAGGTCATATCTTTTTATAATATTCCACTATGTTAATGGAATATTCATTTTAAGCAGACATGTAAACTGTATAAATAGTAGGAACATTGTCAATTTCTAAATAAAGGCAAAAACTGGACTATTGTGTGCATGTAAACATAGCCAGTAAAATGATAATATTTTGTGAGCTGATGGGGCCCTGCCCTTTGCAGAGAAGCACTCACGTATAGAATGGGGATGATGGAGGGGTCATCCCTGCGGATGATGTTGGGAACGTATTCCGCCTTCGGGACCTTGGAGGATATGAGCTGAAGACATCAAACACATGCTTTTATGCCTGCATAGTTCTGAATTTGTGAAGCAGGGGCAGGTACTGTATTATTGAATCCTCGGCCTAGCTGCTCTTAACATTACAATGTAGTGAGAATGAACCACATTGACTGTGGACATGGCATGTACAGTACGTATTCAGCACTGACCATGATTTTAGGAGGGATGAAGTCATCACCCTGACAGGCTGCTCTCTCTGTCTCTCTCTCTTCCTCCCAGTCACCATCGTCACTCAAGCCTTCATCCAATGTCCCTGAGGAGGCCTGGAGATCCCCACCTGGTGCACCCAGCACAAAGCAACAAAGGGGGAGATGAAAGGAGCACACAAACAGCGACCACTCAAAGAGACACACAGGCTGCAGACAGAGAACGGACAGAGATACTGAGCGACAACATGCAGTTGTGGCTGATTAGACCTTCTTAAACAGCATCATTTATATACTCATAAGGACCAGTCCTGATGAAGTGGGTGGGCAGAGCTCTGACAGTGACACCATGAGTCAGACAGCACATAGAGTAGATAGTAGAGTACACACTGTGCTATGGCCTGGACACAGTAAACAGATGCACATATGAACAGGATGCAGACTTCAGCATGTGTCTATGTCTATGGGCTTTGTCACGGCCTAGTCTTCCCCAGTCAGTTCTGGTTCCAGTCCATGTTTTCCCTGTGTTCTGTGTTTCTATGAACATTCTGAACATTCAATTAACGTTTGCTCTACTTGTACTTTTGTAAGACGTTTGCTGCGTTTAATGGAAGTGTAGCCACATATTTACCTGCGTGTTTTTGTGAGTATTTGTCATCATCAATATTGTATGAAATATCTCCTTCATTACATCTTGCCATCTTAAATGCAGCACAATGCAACCCTCCCTGTTTTGCAACCTGCTGTTCAGTCCACTGCCGTTCGCGTTCATTGAACGTGTAGCTAACGTTCCACCATCCTGAACTCGCAGGTATCCTTTGCTTGCGTTTCTTTTCCTGCCCCATTTTGATTGTCTTATTAGTTTCACCTACCTCTTGTTGTCTCATGTGCTGGTATTTAAGACCTGGTGTTTCTCCTGTCCTATGTGTTGTGTCTGTGACTTCATTGAAATAAAGCCCTTGAAACCTGCCTACATGTTGTGCAGCTTGGTCCTATCCACCTGACAGGCATGTTAGGGCACATATTGAGTGTGCACTAACATGCATACAAGGGTTTTAGCTTGGCAATCATGTACAACTGTGTGTAGTGGCGGCTGGCCAATAGAGGGCGCTAGGGTGCTGCCCTCCCTAGTGGATCTGTGTATTTTTACTTTTTGGATTAAATGTTTACATGAAACAATTCCTAATTTGTCTATTTTACTATGAGTGTTTTTAAAATACACAACAATGTGTAGTATAGTCATCATCAATTTGTTTGAGGGGAAAATGTGCTTCCTGTTGATCTGGTTCAGGACTTCCATCCCATCTCTCTCTACATGGGCGCTAGAAGAATCGCCCATTGAGTGTGGCAATGCAGCCCCATGATGATGACATATGATACGACGTAGCAACATAAATGTAGCCAACCAGCGCCCTTGAATCTGACGCCCGTGATGGGTGCTGAATTGATCCCCCAAGGCCGGTTTACTTTAGGCAGACAGGAACACAAGTGGGGGACAGAAGTGATGTTATGACAACATGGCTACTCAAGTTGTAAGATTATAGCTTTAATACAATCTTCCATTTTTTGCAAACGCAAAATAAAAATGTGTGCTCAAACGTTTGTCATACAATATATGGGCCGAGTTGCTGACAAGTTTAACATTTAAAAAAATCAGTAAAACGGTTGTACAAATGTTTATTATACACCCCCTCTCCCTCTGGATAGGCTACTCAAAAGATAGTGTTAGAGACATCTGCTGTGGAAAAAATCACCAGAAGCTAACAAGTGTCAAGTGAATCCAGCTCATGTTTCCTTCTACTCCTATTCTACTCAGATTCCCAAGACCACTGAATGGCTGTTTAGATCAGACAGCATTTATGTAATATTTGTTTCCTCTATAGGCTACATGAAAACAGAATGTCCCCCCATTACTTTAAATTTATAAAAACATTGATAATAACTCACTGTCTCTGGAGTCATGGAGCGAATCAGGCTTGACCGGTGTGGGGTCACTCCATGAGCGGCTGAAGCTCTTGGCTCGGCGGTCAGCGAACGCTGGTGGAGCCAGGTGGTACAGAGTCACACACAGTCCCCAAACTTATGACCATGGCCAACTAACTCACACACAGTAGTGGGTCGATTCTCTTGTCATTTCAGTAAAATAACAGCAACATGTATTAGATTTTTTAAAGAGCATTAACTAAATTCATGGTTATGTAAAAAATGACACTGTATAAAGGTATGTACAGAAAGATCTATATGCAATATCTAAATCAATTTCAATTCAATAATACATGCCACTTATCAGGCAAAGTGAGCTTTTGTAGAAGATATTTTGTAAATACACTCAACTTGTACTTGCAGTATATAAGAATGAATGTAATATTGACATACATGATACTATAGGTCTACAGCACAAGTGTAAATTACACAATTAAGTTAAAACCATGACTTAAGTTATTAATTCTAGACATAACCGGCAATGCTTATGTTGTACAGTACTGCAATAAATAATTTTACTAAATTGTATGAAAATACACATGCAAAGGTTCTGAATTAATGCAAACATGGCTACAGATATATTAACATATCAACATAATTGATATGCTGTGTGGTGATTGGCTGATTTCTGATTCTGTCCATTTACGTACAGACTATGAAGGCATGAACACAACTCAATTATAGAAAAACACCACATTCATTGATATATTAATGCATGCATACATACTTGAGAAAAGACCACATTTTGTTTAACAAATACATCATGATCATGCTTAACATACAGTCATTCATGATGATGTACTCACCTTAGTTAATGCATTAATTAATGTGATTATCATGCATGAGGTTTGGTTGAAATACTTTGAACTCATGTTAGTTCCTGAAGATTCATGAGTTATTAATGCATTAAGTAATGCACAAATCATTCATGAATTCATGCATGAATTCATGAGAATTCATGTACCATTATTCTAAAGTGTTACCACTAACTCACTTTGGACCTTAATTCGACGACTTCCCACCATCCTAAGATGCTTCCGGAAATTTCTAGGATTCAACAAAACAAGAAAATTATGAGAGCAAGAAAATAGCACAATAGAACAGGGTGATCAGAATCATGTAGTCGATGTTTAGCTGGCATATGTCAATGCAATAGACTGAGTGTTTGAAGTTGTTAAGCAATTTTCAATGGAATTGTTTTTTAGAGAGAACCCATGTAATTTATCAGATTATTAATAAATAACATGGTATTATTCTTTTTAATTTAAAAGAAGATATAAACTAATCTAACTAACAAACTGGTTAAAAATAGAGGGAACAGAAGTTAAATAAGAACCCTTGTGTGGTTAGACCTAAAACATATGTTTTTATCGGAGCACTGTAAAGCTTAACAGTCAGTTAAGTCACGTCTCATAAAGCACTTGGTTTAAGAATTATTCAGCACACTAGCTTGTCCATTGCTACACACCTTCAACATAATTGAGTGCAATGTCTTTCTTCCTTCATTATTTTGAAGGCTTTCCCTATAGTCATGACCATATTCCAGGAGTTGTGATAGCAAAGCCAAATCTAGAAGGATGAGTCATTGGGTTTCATCAGACAGTGAGTGGTGAACTTGCAGTGTTTGGGTATTGAGTGACAAAATCATTCCAAATCACCAACACCTTCAGATCACGATGACAGGAAGCATGTATGGGTGGCAGGAGGGGCAGGGTGAAGGGACTTTGTCTGAATCTTTCAATTTAGTTATTACCTTTTGACTACATCCAAAAATAAACAGGGTTTATTATATATTATGGCCCTTAATACTGTAGATTAAGGCAAAACATTTGGCAAAACTAGCACAGACACGAAAATGACCTTGATGCTTGCTCTCTGAAAACACACCAAGAAGTAGAACACACCATTCAGAACAAACAACTGCTAAAGTTACTGTATGTTCCAGCTTTGGCTGAAAGTGAGCTGTGATTTGTTTCACCCTTTGACCATGCGTTGTTACCACATGTTGTTGCCAAGAAAGAGGCACCAGATATAGGATATATAAGATATCATGTATATAAAAGCACTCTATAATCATTCTGGAAAGAGATGCTCCAGAGAAAGATCTCAGATTAAAGGCAGATGAAATCAGAGAAATGGGTGACAAACACGCTTACCAGGTTCACTTACAAGAAGAGATATTGTGATTGTGATCATCCATGATGTAAAAACGACCCTACCTCTAATATGTAACACATTGACCTTTAATAGGCAGGTCATTCTCGAGAATGCTTGCCAACTTCGAACTCATATCAAAATAAGCTTTCTGAGAAGCTCTGCATCACACATTGAAATGCATTGCAGTGTTCGTTGTTCATGTTCCTTTTTAGGGAGGCTGTGTAGAAATAACAGATAATTTTTTCAGCAAGGAGATATTTGATGAATTTGACAAAAAGTGTATTATCTTAAAATAGACTATACCTTTAAAAATGGTAAGCAGTATAGACAATAGTTCTGTGAAAAATATTAACAACACTATATCTCCACAATGGGGTAGTAAATAAGGAGATCCCAATTGTCTATCCTCAATATGTTTGAGCATATGATGGAAGGGTCATACAGTATTTCGGTAATTTGCGCCAGTGGTTACTGGTTGAGTTTGTTGGACAGGGTTAACCTGGGAGCGAGACATCAAAGCACACCACAGGACAACCAGGACACTGTACCTCTCCATCACGGCAGCTGCTTCCTGTTCCCTTTTTTGCCTTTTTCTCTCAGCAATGCCTCGGAAAGCCCTGCCGGGACGTTTCACAGCATTAACCGGATGAAGGCGAAGAGCTACGTTTGTCCTGGGACTAACGACTTTCTGCCTGAACCCCAGTGAAGCCAGACTGATGCTAGCTGTTTTGTGTGTTCTGAAAAGCCCACCATCCCACATTCATTCACATGTTATTTCAGTGAAGCCTTTCTTTCTCTATATGGCCATGACCTATGCTTGATGACATCGTTATCAACAGGGTTCAGGCACAAATGTCAAAGATTGTGTGGGTGGTGTAAATGTGAGGAGGAGTAAATCTGATAGTTAGTGAGAAGTTTAGTAATCACAGTTTAGAGTCTGCAGCACAAATATGTGTTATCCACCCAAGAAGACAGTGAAGACGTCACTCACACAGTCACAACAATTTGGACCACGTCACATGCTAGACACTGGGAAGTACAGTCAGACAGAGAGAGTGGGCATCATGTTAAAGAAATGTGTTGTGCTCTAATAGCAAGCTGTATGACAGAGAGTTTACGTCCACATAAATAAAATGAGAGCATTTATATGCAGCCTTGTACGGCGGATGGCAACTAACAATGTCATTTATCCAATAGAATTACTGACTGCGGAAGAAAATGAAGTCATCTCTCATCTCTGACTGGGAGTGCTTCGTTTTACAGTTGGCTTAGATTGAAATGCCAAATGCGTGACATCACAAACCAGCGTTACCATAGTTACCTAGCTCAAGATGAACATGTTTAAACAGGTGTGCAGTATCACAGAAAGGTAAAGATAGAAATACTGAGAGAGACCAGTAATTTGTGTGAAAGGATGAATCTCATTGGATAGTGACCTAATAAATCCAGCTGAGTAGTGACACCTTTTATTCATCATCAGTAAGAAGGCTTTTTTTTCTACAATGAGATTTCCAGTGAAGAGACCAAGAGACCATTAACTAACAAATGTTTCATGCGGTCATGCCATATAAATTGAGCATTGTTTGTCTATATTGTCTATTATTATGGGTGTGACGAGATCTCGTGCCTCGAGATCTTATGAGATAAAAAATGACAATATTACTCATTGAGGTGAAAAGCTGTCTCGCAATATCAGCTCTTGTGTGGCATAATTTTGGCTACCTGGTGTACAAAAGGCCAGCCCTATTCTTTAGTTAATTATCCTGTTTTACATACATTTTGTTTATATTTCTATATACCGAATATCCAGATAGCATCATCGTGGCTTATCAGGCAGCATTGCGGCTAATCACAATCCGCATTTTTCTTTTCACTGTTTAATTTGTCAAATATTATATGTTCTTATGCAATACGTGCATAATTATGTTTTGGATTTACCAAAGTTATTGTGCATATACCCATTTCCGAATATATTTGTAGATAAAAATGTGTATATGTAATTACTTGTTAGCTTTATTCAGCCTTATTTATGCTATATGCCAATAAACTATTGTTACACTAGTCTCGCAGAGCCAGTTGTATGTAAAGTCAAGTCAAAGTGGCTAACTGCGTCAAGATCCACCGACTTGACAAAAGAGGTATTTTGATTGACATGCATGACGACCAACTACTGTAAGTACCTCAATGACCGTCGGATGTTGGGGAATGAGGAATTAGTTAAACGACAGGACTGGCTGTTTACAGGTCCTATAAATCTGTAAAATTAGTAGGTGTAGCAGTATATTCTAAGGTTTAGAGACGTTACCTATGTCACTGTATAATGTGTCCATGCGTCAAAGGCTTAAAGGATGTCTATGAGATCATAATGTTTATAGCATGATGTGAACATACACTCACCTAAAGGATTATTAGGAACACCATACTAATACTGTGTTTGACCCCCTTTCGCCTTCAGAACTGCC
>JAODUE010025784.1:0-22662 GCA_027564755.1 Amblyopsis hoosieri
GGGGTCCCTTGCTGAAGCTGCTGCCCCCGCGACCCGACTCCGGATAAGCGGGAGAAGATGGATGGATGGATGGATGTGTATAGTTCACAATTGCATACATACTTTGTCTTATGTTGTTTTGTCATTTTCATCTGATGTGTCTGTAAATAAAGTTTCTTGGCAAACAGTTATTTTTTTCACAAAACTTTTGCAATGGTCCACTACATACAAGTGTATGGAATACAATTTTAAAATAAATGATATTGACAATAAAAATTAAGAAATATTCTTCTTATTTACTATGTTCAGAAAGTATAGATTAAAACATAATTCAATTGTTAATGCTAAACATTAACCAAACTTTTTTTAAATATGTTATAGCAAAGTTTAGCAAAAATTGGCATTATTCTTCCAGTGAATTCACACTGTAGGGAAGCTTGATAACTGAGTTCATTTTAATGTATTCTATTTTAGAAACAGATACCATAAATTATTCCACTAGCCTATGCAAAGCCAATGTCCTTTTTAAACATAATTTAAATATCAATCTAACAGGCTTGCATGTTTCTGAAGATAAAATGTAATGAACATTGTCATAAATCGTATTATATGGCTGTTATTTTAAATCTCACCCTGTCAGTGGAATAAGTGTTTCTCTTTCATTAGATCTTCTTATGTATTACCCTTTCGTATAAAAAGGAACACCCATTATGCTAGCTGAGTCTTTAAGATGTCACAAGTCCAAATGCCCATTCAGGATAGAGAAATTGCAACTTGTCTGAATAACAATAATACAACACCACTGAGAAATTGCAGGTTTTCAGAGTTTCTCTCTGATACATTCAGTTATAAAGAATTTACATAAAACCACTCAGAAAAAGACATAAACTGACTGTAGTCTACCTCTGAAATATTTCTACACTGGATTTGTTTCAGTTGGAAAATTAAAATAGGTTTTGTTGGCAGTGGAATATGTTTTAGTGGCGGCGGAATTGGAGGAAACTGAGTTTTAAGGTGTACCAATTTGCACACTGCTCACACCTAACAAAAACCCCAAACAAATAAAGGCATTGCAAAGCCACGGTATATGCTCAGGTGTCAAGTTCAGGTGTCTTGCCTAAAAGCATTTTCACTTTATGCATCTGATTAAAAGTGACATTTGGTGGGGCACAACTTGGTCTCAGTCAGAGATGTCCATTGATCACGTGCCTGCTTTAAAAGGGTTCTCTGCCAGATTTCATGCAATCTGATCTGTGGCTTGGGGTCACGTCACACTGATAGAAGAATAAGTTGCTTCCCCCCATCAAAGGCAAGGCTATGGACATGAGACTTTGTGTCACAGTTATCACTATACTATTCATACTTTGGCTTCCCTCCAGGGACGGTGTTTCATTTAAATAGAAGCAACTATGGTTGCTACAATTTTTTCTCTTATGTACTGTATGTGCTTAGCAGAGCACTTGACACATATTTTTTTTTTGTGTGTATGTATAAATGAAAATATCATTATATAAATTATTTAAAGTGAACAATTTATTTGAAGGGTAATTTCCATTGATATGTATCAGACTTTTGTAATCTCAAGTCTTTTGTCTTATCTATAATACCAATGTAATGTAACACAAGGAACCATTTTGTTTACCATGGTAATTCTTCATTACTATTATTATTCATAGATATGATATCGTAGAAAAGGCAGTGTGGTATCTTAGGAGGTTTGTTTTACAGATGTTTATATTTTTTTATTGTATTTTTACAGGTGTCAATATTATTGTCTATATTATAGCTGTATTGTTAGTTTGAGCAAGCTTTCCATTAGTCACTTTACATATTCTACATTTATCTGAACTTTCTTGAACTTGCTCCCCACCCTTATACCATTTGAGAATGTCACCCATTTCAAACAATCCCCTGGAAAATAAACAGCCATTTCGATTACTCTATTCTCTCTAGAGTAGAGCAGGGAATTACATTAGCACCAGAATATGTGTAGTGATCTATCAAAGTGAACACATATTGTGTATTGAGTTTATTACAAGTATACTTCTAAAGTGGCTGATAGATGCGTATCCTGGCTTTAAACAGTCTTAGGAAGTCATTCCACACCCTCATACAATGACAGGAAGCTTGGTCTAACTTTTGCTTGACCTCTTAATTCACAATCAACTTTTATTATTAGTTATGGGAAATATGATTCATATATTTAAGGCATGCCATGCCAGCTTGTTCAAATGATAACATTTAGTTCTGTGTTTAGTTCTGCTCAGGCTAGGCGTAGAGATTCTGAAAATTATTGAACATTAAGGATTAATTATATAAATATCTCACACCTGTGAAGACACAATCCATTTATCTTGTTTAACCATTAGAAGTATTGTAAATTAATTATACACATAACAGCTGCCAGGAAGTGACAAAATGATAGCATGATAGTTAATTTCTTATAAATATGTGACAGTAAACATTTGAGGAATGTGTAAATATCGCCATGTTATACTCCCTTTCCCTTCAGAAACTAAAGAATCACCTGGTTTAACTTCAGCAAATACATAATAGCATGTTGTAATACTTACTTATTAATTATAATGTATGTCTTAAAAAACATACATATACATGTAATACCATGGGTTAAATATGAACTTCATGAATAATGCTTTGTCATTGCATTTTCTTGATTTCCACTTTAACGAACGCTCCAGAAGACGCTTTATAAGTCTCCCAATTGTACTACTGATAGTGGACTCAATTTGACACTATCTTTATGTTCTCTGAACTTCAAAGAAGATGATGGGTGAATAATGACATTAAGCTTATTCCTTATTTAGCCTAAAACTAAAGTTAAACTATGAACTAAAGCATATATTCTCTACATTGGGTAATACTTTAGATGAGAATATGATAAAAAACAAAACATTTAAATTGGCATTATATGGGTTATTCATCAAGTACAGGGCCGACAGACTGGATGAAAGAGAATGTGTTGTTTTGGTTTGAACAGCAGAGAGGGCTTGTTCTTAATGTACAGTGTGGTTCCTATAACAGCCCTCTACTCCACACCCCCCATCACATGCTTGTCTACAGGTGTCAAAGCCTAAGCAAAAAAACAGCACATAATGGGATTCTGGGGGGAATTGAGGGGTGTATCTTTATTAATGTTTGTGTCACTAATTTCCATAAGGAGCAGTGAGCCTTCTGACCGAAATAAAAGGTGTAGATAACAAGCTGTTTGCTGTCAGCATGACTTCAGATAGTGTTGCGTCTTGGGTTTGGGATTTCATGCATTGGCTCACGAGAATCAAGGCCAGCAACATCAAACGGCACAAAGCTTATCAAATGTTGGCCGTCGTGTGTTTATCCTTGCGTGGGAATCAACACATCAAGCAACAAACATGATGTGAATATTTAAAGTCTGGATTATTTGTTGTAATATGAGTTATTTATTTACACTTTTACATTTAGGGCCTGCTCAGTGATGAAAGACATTATTTTGGACAAAGTAAGAAAGGAACGTTTTATTTGAAATAATAAAAAATGTTTAAATGAGGGTTGATGGTGCTAAACCCAAATATTCAACAGATGTGGGTGAACTGCCAGTTCTAGGTTGATGTGTCTGGGTTCAGTGAGCACACGTTCTGGATAATGTCATCTCTCTTAGAGTGAAGAGTTCTTGCCGTTCCAATAGAATAAGACAGGGAGAAGAGGCTTGACATTATGACTAATGGTCGTCACATTTATATTCTGGTCAACCAATGGACACTAACCCACTCCTAAAAACATTGCTGTCATGCAGGCTATGCTAAGCTGTACATTGTCAAATCACTAAAGAGCCATGGGTCAGCATCGTGCCATGTTTATACTGTCTGTGTGTGTCTAATGTGGATGACAAACTGCAATTAGCCTAGTATAGGCTATATTCATCAGGCTATCAGCCAATGTCATTCACCGAAAATATACTGTGTGAGAACAGTATGTTCTGTATTTAACAATTAAGTGGTGTGTTTGTGTGCAAGCCCCATGTGAGATATCACATTTAATTGAATGCTCTAGCATTCTTTAACAATACTGTAGAAATTCCTGCAAAGGTTGCAGTTGTAGAAGACATGATTATGTCACACATCACTTATATCGTGTAGGAGCATTTCTGCAAATTTCTGGAGCCATGGCAGAGAAATGAAAAACATACTGTTCTCTGCAGGACAGATTGTAAAGGTGAGAGTGGTTTCTAATGGCAATGACAATGAAATAGTTTTATCCCTACTCTGTAATTGAGGAACACCTTTGGGGCACATCATGTAATTCATGTTAATTTCATTGTAAGCAGGGCAGTGGCATCATGAATATAGTATAAACGCACCGGTGTCAATAGACAATAAGAGAGCTTGGTGTTTTGTCCCTTCTGAAAGCCCAAAGCTTGGACACGTTCATATACTATGACAGGCCTATGTTGAGTTAACAGTACAACAGTGCCCAGAAAGGTGTGACAGATTACAGGTTTGCAGGCCAATTTTCCACACAAAGGTATGAAAGACCGTTCCAGTGTTTACATAACAAATTCATTATCAGTTATTATGCAACATTGTTTGGACAGTCAATACACAATTATGCACGAGGAGTATATTTATAACACCCTATCTCTTGGCAGGTGCAGGAATTGATTAATTCATATTTAATTCATTGTAAATGTGTATTTCTTTTTTTCTATTTTGCTGTAGGCCTGCAGAGTAATGCTGTATACTTGTGAGATATTATTGCTGCTGTAGGTTAAGATTTGAGCATTGCATTGAGAGCTAGTGAAAATAAAAATGAAAGAGTAATATTTTGAAGATCAACAACCCAAAAACCCACCCACTCCCTTTCTCTGGAGCCCGTTGGTCTGCTTTTGCAAAGCGCCTTGGACAAACCTGCTAGCTGTGTGCTCCTATTCATGCGATTGAGTCAAGGTAGATTTGCCGACCAGGAAAAAGGCCCTGATTGCTCTGGATTCTTTCAATGTGAAAAATATAAATAGACTTTATCCACGTCTACAGGAAAGGGAAGATATTCTCACAGAGAAATTCACTCACTGATAGCTGATGGTTGTCTGGCATTTCTAAGAAATTACAATAATGTATTACTATAAAATCCTACCAATAGTAGCTTTAAATAATGTATGTACATTGTTAGTGTTTTGCTAGTCATTGTGTAAACATCACTGGTAAAATTACAGCCAATATAAAAGTACTTACTTAATTTTGATGATTTTGGAGATTCATCTCAAATTTAGGAATAACATTTATTTAATTACATATATATATATATATATATATATATATATAAAAGGTGAGAATAATAATGTTCCATAGGAATGTCTTATGGATGACAGTATGACAATGTGACCATCTCCAACAATTTATTGATGTAAGCACTCCCCCTTGTGTTGTATTGTAAAAATACAACCTAGAAATCACAATTATGTCTTTAATTCAACATAGCCAATCAAGCAGAAAATAAATATAGGACAAGATACAAAACATGTTTTATAAATATGTTGCCTCAGACTGTACTAGCCACTGAAGATATTTACCAAAAAACGAATTAAAGGGATAAAAACATACATTTCATAGTAACTAGTAAATGACGTTGTCAAAAATAAACAAAAATAAACCAAATGTCCCCATCCATTATACAATGTTGAATACAGAGCATCAACTTTAGTGTATAACAAATGCTGATATCCAGGATTTCGTTGATATTTAAGTAGGACTGGTGCAACTTATTTTTTTGACATTAGGGAAGTGATATATTGAATATTTGTTGTGCTTATTATTATTATATTTAACAATAAAACCAGTATTAAATCATTTGACAACTATTATTTTAAGTAAAATATCTATGCTTAAAAAAAGGAAATACAATCAATTTCTTCCAAGGGTGTAGAAATTACTTAAAATGAACATCTGCATAAGCCACACAACAATAACAAAATAAAGTAGATAAAGTAGTGCAGACTGGAAAGATTTACAGAGATGTAACCTTACATCAAAATCAGTGCTTCCATACTAGCAGGAGAATATTATTTTCAGTAGAACTTATTGTTTACACAAATACACACTGGGCTTTTACTCTACAAAAAATATTACATTTAAAGTTTTTCCCTCATTGAAAATAGTGGTGAAAAAAGTAGGCCCATGTTACATAAACATCATTATACCAAATGTCACCAACAAGTCCTCTCTGTACATAATGCTCTTCTTCATTATATATGAGAGCCCTTAGACTTGATCAATCAGTGAGCACGTAAATCAGTAGAGACAATTCAATGAACATAATCAATTGACTATCACCCCCCCCACCCCCACACACACACACACGCACACACGCGCGCACACACACACACACACACAAAACCCTCAGGTTTACATATGAAATTCCACATTTTATCTGGTGTCCACATTATTTGCAAGGACAAAATTATTTTGCAAGTAACATTACAATACTTTTCCTACATGTTAAGTGTTCAACCAATTTGTATTTTAATGGATGGTGGAACGTTTAGGGAGACAGGCATACAAGCCTCTGTAAAAGTGTGTAAACCTGCTTGTACAGTAGCTCACACTGCACTTGAAATCTTCTTCACCAGGATAAGCATTAGGACGGTTGTCCGCATGAATATGCATCACACATCATTATTTGCATCAGGAATGTATAGCTACCATACATGTTATAATATAACTGCCTATAATGATACTGTACCTCAATTAGTAGTGTAAAAGCTTGAACCCTGATTTATGTAAAAACAACCAATGACCACAGACGAACCATAATACTGACCTGAACTCTGCCAAGACACCGATCTTATTGGACATTACACATTTTGGTTTAGAAGATTCTTCTTTCAAAATAATCCTTCAATGTTTTTTGTTTTGACATTATTATAAACGCATAGTAAGCTAGTTTTCAGGACCCACTTGAAAACCAACCGGAATGGTAACAGTATTCTATGAAACATAAAGTCCCGTCAATGTTTCCTAAGCTTCTGAAAATGTCCATTTATCGATTGAATAAACCCTAATACATATGATTGATATTTCTTCATTGTGTATTTGATTTTCTAAAATGTAGAAAGTGCAACTACCCACTGTATGAGATCAATTATAAATTATGCTCCTTAAAAATCCATAGATTCATAAAATAATCCACCATAAAGTCTCCACTGTACTGCTTCCTTCTTGCTTATCTGCACCCAAAATTGGAGAGTACAATGGGTGCAGCACACAAAAGTGTCCCCTGCTCCTTAGACTCCACAGTCATTGGTTCTGTCCAGGAGTTTGCGAGAGAGAATAAGCAGGGTGGAAATGGAGGCAACGGTCACATGGAAAAGTAGCTGCCACACATTCCTCAGGCCAAACAGATAGGCGTTGCATAGAACAACCACACCCAACAGGATGAAAGACTTCAGCTTTTTCATAGAAGAGTGGAACAGGTACAGGTGGCACTGTGGAAACATGACCAACATCAGGCGTGGTTATGAGTTGTGTGTAAAAACTGTGTGTGTGGCCAAGCAGCAATTAGGAAACACACTGGTGTGCTGTGCCACATTTACATGCATTTTACCTGAAGCACACAGCAAATGAATGCAAGGAGAAAGGCCAAAACATTCCATACTCCCTCATAGTCATCCTGTGTAAAAAATAATGAATAACAAGGTTCAAGACAATTGCTCTTAAAATGTCAAATTATCATAAGGACAAATATCTCATATATTTATATATATTATGTCTCAAATACACAATTGATGCTGTTAATTTGATGGCGTTAGACAGTACGACATCAGTTTACTGGAATGCCTTAGTCCTAAAAAAAAATAAAAAATCCAAAAAAACTACATTTGGTGAAAACATATTCTAAATGCTTGCCACTATACTACACACTGTACCTGAAGCGTGTACTCTATGATGTGAACCCCCCGGATCAGGTTCAGAGATGCACACATGATGTTTAGGACCAGAGAGAGGATACCTGGAGCAGTCACTGGTTCCAATCTTACATTTTGACCTACAGTATGCACGCACGCATGCACACAAACAAATCCAGCAAAATCAACATTGCAAACCAGGAATGTACCCATCATCTGAATAGCAGCATCAATGCACATTCAGCACAACAATATGGCAAACAAGATTCCATGACCGCCCCAGTCAGTTCCTCTTATCAGAAGTTCCAACAGTAGGAAGCAAGTGCGTGCTTCTCTAAAGTCTTACCAGATCCAGCCACTTGCTCTATGTGTCCGTTAGCTGACCCGTTGCTTAGCGCCAGGTCTCCTAGGGTGAGGGTTTGTGGTGGATGGATCTTCAGGTCCTCTTGGACCTCAGCCAAGGTCACTTCCAGAGCTGGACCTCCGGTCTGGTTGTATTGCTGCTTAAGTTTCTGTATGGTGCCATCTGCATTGTGTAATAGACTTGATTGCACTATAACACCCCCAGAAACCCTATTACATCACCAGGTCACTGACGTTTTAAATTAGTTCTTAACCAAAACCTGTTTTTGTAATGCTGGTTTCAACCACAAGGGCACTACCAGAAAATTCTCATTTATGGCAGACAAATAACATCTTAAATAATAATAAATTAAACAACAATATTGTACTCTTTAGGCCTTACTTACCAAATTCCAAAAATGGATATGGCCTGGTTGCCAAGGTAATAGCAGTGCTATCAAAGCATGCGGTGAACTCCCAGCGCAGGTCTTCCAGAAAGCAGAAGGCCTTGGCTACAGGGAGGCTACAATGGCACACGGTCATGTAGGACACACCCTCAGAGCACACAAAGCTGAAACAGCCAGTACAGGTGAGAGGAGAGCAGGTGTTCAGTACACAAGACAGCATGGAACAGCTTGACCAGCGCCTCAGGCCTGATATGAGTTCTGTCCGGCCTCCATTACAGTACCATTAGTCACTATACACCTAAGATCCCCAACATGCCATGGGAGAACACAAAGATATATTATGTTTGTTTTTATTGTTAAAGGGTCTTACAATATGTTCAGGTCCTGGCCCTTAACTGTCCCTCTCTCAGGAAACACAGCTAGTGCCTTGCTCATGGTCCTCATCTGCTGTTTTCTCTCCTGAAGCTCCTTGTTGTGCTCAAAGTCTGTGGAGGCTGACAGGGGCAGTCCATCCCTGACTCGCACCACAAAGACGAACTGGATCAGAGGCATGGTCCGCAGGTCCCATGAAGAACACACGGCCTATAAGAGAAATTATGACCAATACGTGAGTATGGCAACCAACCCTTTTTCTGGCAGCGGTAAAGGACCGTGTAGATTGCGCCGATTTGGTGAAACGTGACCAACCAGTGAAAGTCCCAATGTATTGTAACGTCTGTGGTCTAAAATGTCTAGTACAGATAGTAGTGGAAATTAGATCGTTTTGTGATCGTTTTGCCCTTACCTTATCTTTTGATTCATGTTCTCATGATTTAGGCGTAGCCGGGCTAGCTGGATCACAACATTGTAAAATGTAAAATACATACAAAACAACAGGAACAAACCATGCAAACTAGCTAAAACGTAAATTATAAATTACATGGGGCAGCTACATACTGTTAATATTAGAATGTTGAAAGAAAAATATGTGTAAAATCGCATGCTGTATATTAAAAAGCATAACATATGTTAACAAGTTATTGTCGCATAGTCAACAACACGCTAGCTAGCGCTCTCTAATGTAAACGCGAAACCACCACTAGTCTCTCGTACGGAAACGCGAAAGGGACAAAATCATCATTCGGGCACAGGTCACTGGCTTCAGCGTGCATCAGGAAATAACGAACGTTGTTGAAGAAATTATTTTGTTGTGGCTAGCTACCTAACAGACCAGACATCGCGTACACGTTGGTAAGACCGTTTTATTAATAAATATATGTATATCACTCGATCATTTAATTTGGATTATCACCAATATAAATGCTAACGCTACCCATCGCTAGCTACTAGGCTAGTACTACGGTACGGTAGTCCATTCCAAAGATGTTTCCTCTTCCTCTTGCGTAGTAAACGTCCTTAGGTCGTAATGTCTCTGTTAGTATGCAATCTACCTGCGTTTAGTTCGATATTTGTACGTGCTGTCCAGTTACCTAATTCTATATGGAAATATGACGAGTATTTTAAGGAAACGAACAATCTTGTTTTGTAACATTGTTGTTATGCTTATCAACAATCGCAGTATGTCGTATCACCCTGGACACAGTATTTGCACCAGTGCATACAGCTATGGGCTGCGCTATTCTGAGGAGGTATTGGAGTAGACAATGCCTTGTTCCCTCCCCAGTACGGTATAGCAATGTGCTTGCTATAAATACAATCCAGTAATTTAATCTGACACATCATATTGCTCCTGGTGTAAAATATAGACAGGCAGAACAACCCACATGTTGTTTGTGTGAAACATACTGCTCTCTTTCAATTGTTGTTTTCATTTAATCTAGCTATAAAATAATTGTGAGAATCACTGACTATCAATATCTAATGTATTTATGTAAATATAATAGTGACATATCTATATGAGTTAGTATGATGACAGATAATTATACACAGGATGTAGGTTAACTTGAAGGTATTAGGCTATCATAGGTATAGGCATAGGTATCATTTTAAGGTATTATATTTTTCACTAGACCAATTGTTAATCCATTTCATTCCCTTTTTTTTCGTAAAAACAGTTAAACTGTCAAAACTAGACTACATTATATATATTTAATATAGTTTCTAGAACCTATTCTGCAGAATTGCATTAGGTGTATCTGTATCAACTGGTACTCTGGTCTGATAAGGTTTGTAATTTATATAGCACCAGATCATTTTCTGGAAATGTTATAGTTTGCATTATAGCTTTTGCAGAAACCTTTGTCCACCCTCGGGCATTAAAGTGGGTTTTGACATGGTGAATATGAGGAAGTTGTGCTTTGTAAGTAAGCTAGTAGATTTGCCAGCACACATCTCATGAGATATATACACCCTATTTCTCTCTCCACCCACTTCTCTCTCCTCTGTCTATTAACACACAGTTTCCAGTAAGCAATATTGGAGTGTTTTTGTACCACTGTCTACCTCAAGGAAATGTATCCCTTATAAATACGGTAACACTAATAATTTTCACTCTGAATTTCAGGTCACACAAACTCTGATCACAATGAGGGTGAAAGACTGCCCTCAGTGCTACTTTGATGTTGAGCTGAACCGGGAACCAGGTATGTTGACATTTTAGGATAATTGGTCGAGATATAGACTTTTCAGTTACCCTTGCATTTTTAAATACACGTTTTTCCTAAAGAAAGATGTTTAACTGTAATTTAACAGCGGTATGCAATTTGTACTTAATATGCAATAATAGCTGTTTGAAAGACTGTTTTCTGTGCAAAAGTCTGAGGCCAGTGTGAAAAAATGCTGTAAGGATTCTTTCAAAAATAGTCATGTAGCTTATTTTTGATCAATTAACAAAATGAGTGCAAAGTTAAAGCAGTGAGTGAACAACAGAAGGAAAGATATAAAATCAATATTTGACCACATTTGACAATACATTCTAAGACATTTGCACAGTATACTGGGCTATATATCGCCTACTCATTTAACTTAATTTAAACCTTTACATATTTGGAAAAGCATATCTTCTTTTGTATAATGCCATATTTTATATAAAGGCATTTAAACAGATATTCAACATGTTTATGTTTTATTTTGCAGTTGGACGTATAGTCTTTCAAATGTTCTCAGATATTTGTCCCAAGACAAGCAAAAACTTCCTTTGTTTGTGTACTGGTGAGTATTCTTTCAGTTTGATTAAAATGAACACCATTATATTTTCCATCATGCATGCACTTTGCAATTTGATTTGACAGACTTAATCATGACTTTATAGTTAAGGATATTTTACAGATAGATACATAAGCTCATAAACTGGTTCCTCTCTAGATAGTATGCATTCCACTGGCTAGAGCAGCATACACTATGGTGCTTGACCTGGACTACAGTGGAAAGTCATGGATCTACAGAACCGTCTCATGTTTCACTGTACCTATCAAATGGGAATCTAATGTTGGCGAGGGCACGCATAGAAGAGCTCTGGCTTTTCACACCCTCTTCCTGCACACAATGACCCACTCAGACATTTTGACACCATCCAGTTCAACTGTTCTCTGTGGGGGCCTGGAAGCGTTCTAATGGTTTTAGCAGCAACTCCTCTGTGACTCTAGGAAACCAAACCCTCTTAACTCTATAGGAGGTTCAAGTAAAATGCCGCCACATTAGCAACCTAAGATGCCAGGTTAACCAGCCAGGCCTTTTGTGCTCAGAAAACTCACTTTTACACTCCATGAAATGTTCTACTTCGTCTTTGAGGAGAGGCTATGGGGAACACCGCGGTTTTATGTAATATCCTGTCCTCACTCATCAGTACTGGAGAGCAAGCACTCTCCTGTCTTAACGAATGTCTGTCTCATACAGGAGACATTCCTGAACAAGGTTGTCTGGTTTATTAAATCCCTCCCATTCCACCTGTGGTTTCATTACTTTGTTTACAATAAACCCTATGTGGCAAGACAATGTGGCAGTGTTCAAGCAAACCTTTGCTATACTGTGCCAGACACCTCCGGGCTAACATAGTTGAATTTGTGGACACGCCTTCCTTCCATGGTAGCAGAGTATCTCATGTTGTCTGGTGCGTGGTTAACCTACATTTGTTCACAGGGGAGAAAGGAACGGGCAGAATCACAGGGAAAAAGCTGTGCTTCAAAGGCTCCACGTTTCACAGAGTTGTAAAGAACTTCATGGTCCAGGGAGGAGACTTCACAGAAGGTCATTTTAAATGAATAGTCAACTCATAACCTGATCACTTTTGGTATCACAACAGTAATTTAGTTACTATGTCAAATGTAAACATTTTTTTGTAGGTTAATTAATTTTTAGTGTGAAAATATTAAAAAATAAATTATCTGCAGGGAATGGAAGAGGGGGAGAATCCATATATGGTGGATACTTTGAAGGTAAGCAGTCTTTATTTTTTAATAAGCACTACTATAGTTTGTTGACATTTAAATGATATTGATATACCTCCAGTATGGCTAATTGCATGGTTATAGAGATGTGCATGCATCTGTAGTGGTAAGCACGGTTTTTGTATGACTCAGTCTCCGTCATTTACCTTCTGTTGTGAAGTTCTGTCTTCGTGTGTAGTCTAAGTAGTGAGCTTTTAAAGTCAGCATGGAGGGTAGGCATTCTCTTCACTGAAAGCTACGATCTTCCTGCCTAAAATTTTCAACATATTCTTTTATTTATAGAGTGGTCTTTTGCAAAATGAGAAGGTAAGAGATGTACACGGCTCAGTAACACTATGTCAATATTTGTCCCCACTGCCTTCCTCAGTCAACACAAAGCTTTCAGAGAGGTGCTGATGGACGTCAGCATGAAAGGGATTACAGTATTTTCTATCCATACAGCCACCCTTTCAGTTGGAGTCCAAAAGCCCCGGGCTGCTCATAATACTGCATATGTTAACAGTATATTAATGCAGCACTGTTTACATCTATTGCCATTGCACAGTCATGTACGTAGGAATTGATTATTTGTCTCTTTGAACCACAGTAGACTTGCAATAACAGTATAATTTCTTTCCCTGTCAAGTTTTAAAACTTCAGGTGAGTTTGTCCAATGACGCTTTCATATTTAATGTTTCTTGCCCATTTTAATGGGTCTTGTATGACCACAAAGGTGGACTGTAAAGTTTCGGACCTGAGCTTACTGTAGCTTCACGCTTCTAGACGGGTGAGATGTGTTTAAGATGGGTGAGATGGTTACGGCTCGTTGGATGAAAATTCTTATCCTATTTCCTCTACTTCTCAACACGTTCTTAATCTCTGAACCAAGGGGGACATGCTGTAAGACTTTCCCCATCTGTCTCCCCTCATACAGATGAGAACTTCATTCTCAAACATGACAGAGCCTTCCTGTTGTCCATGGCTAACCGTGGGAAGGATACAAACGGCTCACAGTTCTTCATGTGAGTATTATTTAGTTCACTTGCATTGCAGTCTACCTTTTGTTGTTCTATGGCACTGGTCATTTTTATGGTCATTCCCTTGCATGCATGCGGGCCAACACGTAGATGTACATTTTAGGTCTTTCGTTTTAATTTTTGCCGTGTTTTGTTTTCGTCAGGGTAGATTGTCATTCATTGTGAGTGGCAGCCACGCTCCTGTCTGTGTGCAGTTAGAATTCAAAGTGCACAAAATCATGGAGTCTTTCCTTTTTACCTACAAATGTGTTACATTTTTTCTCTTGCCGTTTTTTGTGTAAAATTTACAGAATCTCTAGCATCCTGCTCTTCCAAGGTAATGTGCTTCTCCAAGGCTGTGCTCTCTCACTCCTGTTGATCTTTCGCTAGATTTTCTTGGCACATTTTGCAGTGTACATTGATTGTTTTGGCTTTGTAGTGAATATTCATCAGTGGATACAATCCTCATAATTAATTAAATTGTATTTAATGTGTGGAGTGACAGATGCTGTCCATGTATTAAAAGTTCAGGTCCAGCAGCTGGGAGGAAATGTTGATACCGTTATTAATGTACATGGACTCAGTGCCCATTATCCAGTCCTGTCACAAATGCCACAGTGTTTGATTTACATGTAGAGATTTAAAGCTTTCTGTGCTCTTCGATAAAAATAATAATAATAATAACAACAACAAACCTGTCAGAACATTTCCTTTTGAAGGAAACACCATCCGTGAGTTTGTGTTGTTTAGTCATTCCCCTCTTTTCTTTTTTTTTCCTTTGTCATTACTTCACTGTTGACCTGGTTCGGCCCACCCTGGCCTGCATGATGTGTCACTAATCTCCAACAGCACTACCAAGACAGCACCTCATCTAGATGGGTAAGATAGTTAAACATGCCCAATTCTCGCCGCTCCACCACCGCTGTGCTCTTCATGATAGCAAAGCCTTTGTGTAGTCAAGCAACCAAAAGGCAACCCTCTCTGCAGGGTACACGTGGTCTTTGGCGTGGTCATCTCCGGCTTTGAGGTGATAAAGAAGATTGAGGGGCTAAAGACAGATTCGTCCAGCAGGCCCTATGCTGATGTGAGGGTGGTAGACTGTGGCCAGCTCATCACCAAGTCTGCTAATGACGGTAATCTTTCTTTTTCTTAAATCCACACTGGGGAAACCGCGCCAACACTCCAAAAAATTACTCTAATCTATATAATTGGCTTTCAGAATTTTCAGCCGCTCCTCCTGTAAACCTGTTGAAGGGATGATTAACAATTGAACCAAAAAATAGATTTTTACAATAGATTTTTCTGACTTCTCTACCACCAGTCCACCAGTGGACAAAACATCTTGGTGTTTTGCCTATTGGTGTAACTGGGTCAGTTTTTTTATTTGCTCATGTTGTAAGAGGATGACATTTCCAACATTTCCCCCCTGGCATTAGATCCTGCAGAACTTTCTATTTAATGAGGATCGCTAATGCAATCTATGTGAAGTTGAGTTGGCATCTGCTCGTCAGACATGTCTGGCAGCAGGGCAGATATGATTTCTGGCATCTTGACCCAGCAGCATTTTACAATGTTACAGAGTGGTTTATATAGCTCACGGCCCCCCACGGGACATACTATATATGAAAAAATGTCTAGTCTAGAGGTATTTGCACGGTTACTAATACGTTTCGGTCGTTTGTTTTGTTTCCAGTACTCGAAGGCAAGAGAAAACGGACTCTTTCTGACCGTTCCTCCATTGACTACTGTGAGTCGTCCCCTGGCTCCTCCTCCTCCCTGGACCCAGATAGTGAGGAGGAGGAGGAGGAGAAGAGGAGTCATCGCAGGCACAAAAGGCACGCCAAGAACAAGCATTCAAAAAAGAAAAGGAGAGAGCCGAAGAGGGAGAAGCTTGTTGATGTGGTACCCTCTGACCAAAGGTATTTTCACTACTGTTCAGTACATAATGTTGATAAATGCACCTCCAACTGTTAACTGTTCAAAATATAAATATGTATAAAACATAAGACAAAATCTGAGTGACCTATTAACAGTTTTCTAACATGTAGACCCATCACCCTTCATCATAATTTCCCAATAAATGTTTCTGTCTACAAATGATTGTCGCCTTCTTGGGTACCCCTACTAGCTGTTTCCCCCAATACCAACGTGGTGTTTTTTCCGTTTTTGCTGTGCTGCTGCTCCCACAGTCCTGTGGAAGAAGAGTCCACAGAGGTCAAGACAGAGAGAGAGAAGGAGCAGGCCGGGAAAAGGGAGAAGCTCGTAGTACGACCAGAGGAAATCCCACCTGTGCCAGAGAACCGCTTCCTTTTGAGATGCAACATGCCGTCACAGGAGAAGCCAGACACGTCAGTTGTGCTCTTATGCGACGAGAAGTTGTGTAGCTCTATAAATCAACAATCCAACCATTAAATCTAAAACTTTAATTTCAGGGAAAAACTGGAAGAATCGTCTCTTCCAAATGACCTGAAACCAACGGTAACTAAATCTGGACGGAAGATCAAAGGAAGAGGAACAATGGTGAGCCCACCTGCCAGTTGTTTATTAAAACATTTTTGCTGTAGTTGTTGTACTTTATGATTTCCCTTTGACACTTTTCGGACTAAAAAGAACACAGGTTGGTAAAGGCATACCTGACAACACTCCCGATATTCGCGTGAGTCTCCAAATTATTTTTTATTTTTAACAATTTTATTTCCCCTGTTGTGCTCACGACGAGTATATTCTCACATTATTCTCCCAGTTTCATATTAATACAAAATAAAATCTCAGTTTCTGTGTGGTATATATGTGGTGGAACCTGGCAACCCGACGCAGAGGTGAGCATGGGCAAACGACCCTGTGTCTGACGTGTCATTGCCCCAACGTGGTAATGGCACCGCTGCGCTTTGAAACCCGACGATGTGTTTGTGTTTGCGCTGCGCCAAGCAAAGCGCTGGCTGCTCGCGTCGCAACCAGCTCACGCTGTGCTGCATGTTTTCAACATGTACCCAATGTGTTTTAGGGTGAACATTTGTGATTTAACAACTTTTAGTGTGTAAAAAAAAAGATCTAAATCGTCACAATGCTGTGCGCATCCTCCCCCCTCTGCAACACTCAAGTCTCTTATTAGCTAGGAATTTAAGACTAATAAAGTATTTTACTTTCACATAATTGCATTTAGGGTTATACGGGGTGGGGGCCCGGGGGTATTCCATTTGCATATAACCTGGAAAATCTCCCTTTTTTTTCCCACAGCCAAATGTTGTCAGGTATGGTAAACGTCTGACTCCTTCCTCTACAGAGATACCACACCCCCACCAGGTCCAAATCCCGCTCCGCTTCGGTGGAGGAGCGTGGCAGCAGCGAGACGCCTCCCCACTGGAAAGAGGAGATGAAGAGGACCGTGGTGTTCCAGCCTTCCAGCATGGAGAGGTGGAGCAAAGAAGACAGGTTCGACGCTAAGGTGTTCGCATTAAACACACTGAACCACTCATGTGCATTCCCTTTTGTCTTAACGGATTAATTTATTTCCATAAGCAGATGGGACGAACGAAGCGAATCGCTGCGATCCCAGACGCTGGAGCATTCTTCTGCCCGTAGCTCTGAGCGATCCAGCCTCCACCGCCCGCTCAAGAAAGAGAAGAAGAAATGCAAGAACAAGAAGAAGGCTAAAAAGCACAAGCACAGCAAGAAGAATGACTCCAAAAGCAAGGCCCATAAGGAGCCTCACCATTCAGAGAGTGACCTCTCTGTGTCTTCACGACTATGGTCAAAGTCCAGGAGATCCCACTCTCTATCTAGCTTGTCTTCTAGCCGTCGACGCTCAGCGGTTAGCAGAGGGCAGAAGTCCTCCAGGGACTCTCTGTCCTACTCTAGGTCCTACACATCAAGTCGATCCGGATCCAGAGGGAGGTTAAGATCTTTCTCAAGGTCGCAGTCCGGTTTCAGATCTCGCAGCCAGTCCGGCTCTCGCTCCTTCTCGGGCTCCAGGTCCCGATCTAGATCCAGATCCAGATCCAGAACAAGATCGAGATATAGATCTAGATCTTCGTCCCGGACGAGAAAGAGGAATGTTTCCAGGTCACCCAGACAGAAGGCGGTGGGCAAGTCTAAGGCGGAGGCATCAACCAATGTGCAAGATAAGTTTTCAGAGAGCAGCGTCACTCCAGTCCCTCCACTCCCTCCACTCCCTGCCCCTGAAAGTGTCCCTGTAATTCCACTTAGCGACAGTCCTCCGCCCTCTCGCTGGAAACCCGGTCAGAAGCCCTGGAAGCCCTCCTATATTCATATTCCCGAAATCAAATCAGAGCCAGTGCCAGTTGCTTTGCCACTTCCTGAACAGAAGGAAAGTAGTAGCACAGAGAAGGTAGAAACGTTAGTTACTCTTAAGAGTTCCCCAGAGGACTCTCAAAGCAGATATAATCGCACCGAAGAGGCCCATAGAGAAGCCCAGCGCTCGCATAGCGAATCCTCCAGGAGCAAATCGTACAGCCGTTCATACAGTTGCTCGAGGAGCAGAAGTGGCTCTCTGTCTAAATCCAGATCCCCTCATAGGTATGACAGCAGGTCCTCCTCTCCAAGCGGGTCAGACTCTGAACACTCCCTCAAGAAAGCGAACACGAAAAAGGCACTAGACAAGGAATGGAAACAATATTACAGCTCTCTGAAGAGAATCAAAAATCTAGAGAAGTACATTTCACTTTCCGCTAGTCAAGATCACCATTCGAGGTCGGAGGACATTTCAGGCAGTGAATATAGTCCTAGAGGAGAGAACACTGCAGGAGCAGTGAAAGACCAAGGCAGCTCCCAGAATGAGTGGACAAAATGTCACAATAGTAGATCTGAATCAGATTACAGTAATGACATGGATGGCGCCAGTACATCCAAAAAACAGAAACCGTCAACTCAAGACCACGACATTGTTGAGAAGAATCCGTCAACCCTTACTGGATTGGACTCTGACAGCAGTTCGGATAAAGGCCAAAAGAAAACATCACCCCTCTCTGACAAAGAGGAAGGAGAGGCAACGTCAGAATCAGAACAAGAGGCGAGCAGGAAGCCTTCAGACAACGCCAGTGCCGTGGCTCCGAAGAATGTCGCGCGTACACGCCTGTCAGAGCAGACCCTTGAGAAGATGACAGAGCCACAAGAACGGCACAAGGGCAAGAAGAAGGCCAAACGAAAGCGTAAACACAAGAGGCGGGGTGATGCTAAATCTAGTTCTCGCCGCACCAAAGACAAGACCAAAAGATCCAAGAGGAAACATCAGAAGTTGAAAGAAACCTTTCACTGGCAACCTCCTTTAGAGTTCGGGGAAGGGGAAGAAGAAGATGAAGATGTCAAAGAAAAGTCTGCGAGGTCTCTGGGTATAGACTGCTCAGTAAAAACCGAGCCCTACGACCACCAGAGACCCCTGACTCATCAACAGAAAACAAATCTAGTTACCCATGAAAACCCCATACAGCCTCAAGAGAAATCTAACCAACATTGTGCTACAAATAAAGATTTGCCCAGTAACGATCATACGGGCTCTTTAGATGACATGGATATATGTACCCCAGAGCATGAACCCTGTGCGGAGCCTCCGAATACGCCGAATCTCCTTGAATTACCTTTAAAACCATCCTATGTCCCTTCAAGTAAGACCAGTGGGGGCGAGAACATTTTCGCCGACCTCTGCAAAAAAGAGTCTGCGTCCTCCGGGACAGAAGTTGGCACTTCGCACGGCGACACCGTCCCAGGAAAAGCAACCAGAGTCAGCATTGACCTAAAATGGAAGCCTCTGAAAGGAATGGCAGCTCTCCAGTCGTCCGCCCTGCCGCCCATCACAATAAAGACAGTGCGGCTACCGGAGAACCCGCCCCCCGTAGCCCAAGGCGTCAGGATGGAGATTAAGAGCCAGAGCCGCGTCAGGCCCGGGTCGCTGTTCGACGAGGTCCGTAAGACGGCGCGTCTAAACCAAAGGCCCCGGAACCAGGAGAGCTCCAGCGAGGAGCGCTCGCCCTCCGCGGCCGGGAGCAGGAGCGAGTCCCACAGGCGCTCGCCCAGGAAGTCCCGCTCTGCGTCCAGCCACTCTAGGGGGCGCTCCCACTCCTACAGCAGCTCCAGAAGTAGAAGCCGTAGCACAAGCTACTCTTCCAGGTCAGTGACGGGTTACGCTTCTGGCTAACTCTTTTTCTCAGATGTGTATCCGGCCTGTTTCGAGATTACAAATGAAGTTTGTGTTGATAAAATAACTGTGTAAATGGTATAGTTATTCTGAAGAAAGCTTGTTGATATTTGAACATAAGCCACTCTCAAAAAATGATTGTATTAGCTTGCAATTCTTTACCATACCTTTTAATGTATATTGTGCTAAAGGCTCATAAATAAATAAATGCCAATAATAACTTAAACTTGTTAACTTGCTTTCTTTCAGGAGTCGTAGCATTAGTAGGAGACATGGTAGGAGACACTCGCCTTCCCGCAGTAGTACATCCCGCAGCTACAGAAGGAGGTAACCCCCAACACTTTCCTTTAATTTGTATGGGTCTCATAGAACTTCAGAGAAAGACAACCCCACCCCCAATAGTTAGGTTTAACAGTATAAAATTATACATTAACAACCATAAAAAGCATTGAAGGTTTTATGTATAGAAAATAAGGAGTAGTATAGTAAGTAGTAGTATATCACACACACCACCCCAAAAGGTTGTTTTGAGAACCACTGGTATATTTCATACCCTAGTGCAGGGCTATTCAATTCCAGTCCTGGAGGGCCGCTGTCCTGCATGTTTTAATGTCTCCCTGCTCCAACACACCTGATTCTAATGACTGTTGTTATGAGGCTTCTAATGACCCATTCATATGAATCAGGTGTGTTGGAGCAAGGAGACATCTAAAACATGCAGGGCAGTGGCCCTCTAGGACTGGAATTGAACAGCCCTGCCCTAGTGTATTATTATTTCTGACTGATTATGTTTGCCCTAACAGTCGAACGTATAGCAGAAGCCATTCCAGAAGTCGCTCATATAATCGCCATAGGAGGTCAAGGTCTGTATGGATAATTGTATGGCAGTGTCACATTTGTTTTGCTCATATAGGAGTACTAAAAGAAAAGCTCACTGGTTGTTGACAATTTTTTATCCAAAGCAACCATTACAAGTATTAGCTGTAGGCAATGGTTAGGCATACTGAAACTCGAAGATAAGCATTGCATGATGAATCCGGCTACCTTTGGGCTGGTACTCAAACCCAATGTCCTGTTTCCAAGGCTCTCATCTGTGCCCATATGCTCTGCTTTTTATATTAGGTTGCTGTAATGTATATATCCGCTGCATGGTAGTAATCAGTCTGCTACCCGTCAGATGTGTTTTTGTAGCTCGTCCATTTCAGAGCCACAGTTTCTAATGTAACTGCTGTTGTCATCCTGCTGTGTGCGAACGCAGGTCGGACTCTGACGACAGCTACTACAGAGCTAGGCGTAGCCGCAGTGTCAGCAGAAGGCGGAGGCGCAGACACAGTGACAGCTCCCGGTAAGATCCTGGCACACATCGGCCTGTGTGGCTTTGGCTGTTTTTACGGAGCAGCTAACTTACTTTACAGCACATGTGAACCGTTAGCGGGGAGGTTTCTGGTGAGAAAAGATGATTAACTTGGTACTCTTCTGTGCGTGTGCACCTTCATTAGTGCCACAAACTCCTTACTTATGTATATCAAGTCAGGTTGATATTACCGTAATTTCCCGACTATTAACCGCACCGTCTATTAACCACAATTTATTCAATGTACATCATCGGGTTGGAGGCAATTATATGTTAAAAAAAAAAGTCGGACACCACTTCAATATACCGGTATGCGCTAGCTAGGCTACGAAAATTCTGGTAGGTTACTATTGTTTTATACTGTGTTATTAACAAGCCAAGTCACCAATGAACAGCATGGCTAAAGAAAAAAAATGGCTTATTAATATATATCTGTGCTTGCAGGAGATATTGCATGCATTATCAGATCATGAGCATATTCCAGAACCAGCGACACAAAACCTCATTCCTACACGTTTCGTACAGACTTTTAAACGCGGCCCCAGAATGTATGTGGATCCCCGATAGGGCACATGACTAATCTTCACTCAACGTGCACCGCGCGGTCACTAGGCTACTCAGCATCATGCTAAAGAAAATGAAATTTAACGGTGTGGACAGCTTTCATTGGATTTAATTTAATATTGTAGCCTGTTACCGCACAGACTAGCCAATACTCTCACCGAGCCTAAGCCGCGGCAAAACTAAACGGTTGGACATCAGACACTTTTTTCCTATATCTGCTTATTGGAATGTAGCCTACAAAAAGTATGGATAGCTTTTTGTCAACAGAGTGGTAAGTAGCATACTGTATGCTTTGTAGTAATATTTGTAATATTTGTTTGCGGGCCATCATGGAAACTCATGGAAAATATTCGGAGTGCGAATCAAGAACACGCGTGCCCAAAAGTGACTTGCTGATAAAAAGTGATCACGGTATGAAAAAGTGCAATTATACTTCTATTCCCACATTTTTAACTGGTAAAAATTAATGGATTAATTATAATTTAGAGCACAGAAGGGGTGAAATACTATAAATTAAGGAACATTTTAAAATATAAAAATGTTTAGGCAGCCAATAGTGTGTGTGTGTATGTGTGTGTGTGTATATATATA
>JAODUE010025793.1:0-22662 GCA_027564755.1 Amblyopsis hoosieri
CGTGGGCGCAGGAGCCCAGGGCTGTGGTGGGGAGCGGGTCACAACACAACCGTCACCTGTGGCTCTCCCCCAGGAGGGGGGGGGCCGCCCCCCCCCCCCCCCCCCCAAAAGAAAAAAAGGGCCAGCCAACTCCGCCAGCAGAGTAGCCATTGTCTTGCCACCTCAGAGCCATGCCTGTTACACACTACAACGTTACATACACAGCAAGAAACCCAGCGCTCAGTAAATTGACAATACTGCATGCTGTCATTCAGCGAGAGGTGTGTTCCCTCTCGCTGAACACCGGGGTCACACTCCCAAGCTGGCCGAAGGGCAACAGTGTTACACCAGACATTGTGATGCATGGTCTCTGGTCAGGAAGCCGTGTAATAGGTTCATCCATAATAGCTTCACAGAGGCGTAGGCCTGTGTGTCCATGTAACGCTAGGGCGGTATCAGCACCTTTTTATAATAGACGATAATGCAATGATTGTCAATAAACGGTTAGGCCTAGTTGCTTATTAATGCTGCGAAGAGACTAAACTGAGCTCCTGTGCGCCATTTATTATAAAACGGGGGTCTGTTTGTGTTGGACTAATGCAGTGAATCATTATCGTTTATAAAGCCTTAAGGGCACTCAAGGGAAAAACGTAGCTAAACTAAACACACATTCGCAGAAGTAAATGGGGAAGGGAAGTCACTGCCAGTAAACGGGTGGGGGGATAGAGATGGTGAGATCTTTCAACTTAGCCTCACTATTGCTCCACATAACATGAGCTAAGGATGTCTCTCTTTTAACTGTTTACCCCACTTTATGCAGGCTGTGTCAAGGTACACCGAGCTAGGCATTATGGGATCAATTGTCTGCTCTGTATTGAACTGCCTGTTTGTTCCTAGAGTGGGCGGGTATGGACGCGATGGAGCAGGTGGCCATGTGAGTCGCAGTTTCAGTCCCCAGTAATGAATGGCCGACACAGACTCATCGACCACCCACCCCCTCCTCTAACGCCACTAACTGGGCAGCCATGCTGAGCTCATTCACGTGATTTTACACCACCGTCAACAGTAGCGGTGAAAATCCATCAAGCACAATGGACTGCCCCTAATTAGTTTGCCTTCTGCGTTAATATTTTATGCTCTGCAACCCGTGGCGGCCTCTGTTCCGATGACTTAGGACCAACCAGTTAGAACGTCGTCCTAATTCTTTGAAGAAGTGTGCAGACGCGCCGGCTTGTAAGTCTATAAATAGGATATTCAAATTAATATCATTATTAATAAACATTCTGTTTATATGGATGGCTGAAATGTCCTACTTAATGAGGGGTGAGAGAGTGAAGGGTGCCATGTGTATGTAGGGCAAGTCAACGCAACTAAGAGCTGGATGGTTTAAAATAAAAATTGAACTTTTTTAAGTTCACCATTAGACTTACAATAATACTTAATTCAGTGAATCTGAAGAACATTTTTTAAACAAGCAAAAAAATAAATACATAAATGCCAAAATTGAGTCTACTTGTCATTGTGCAGACAACAGATAATGAGATTATTAATAATTGAAATCATGCTCAGCATATTCCATCTGGGAACAATGGAACAACCGTCACACGTTTTGTTTTTGCGGCAGGAGATTCTCTAAAGCGGCATTAAAGCAGGTACCGGTATAGTACAAATGATTAATGAAGACGCAGCCTGCTATACCCTTCATATCGGCATGATGGCAGCGCCATGCTGTCATTCAGCAGTGTAATATTCTGGAGGCGTGCCAGATGAGTGGAAGTGTCAATCTTCATATCAGGACTTCATATCGCAGCAGAGGCAGAGTGGGGAAGGATTTCTCTCTCTTTTTTTTTTTTTTGTGGTGGGCGCAAATGCACTGCCTATCACTAGCTCACCAGCCATGCTGTGGAGAAACATCGCATAGGAGAGTTGCAGGGGGGTCTGGGAGGGGCTGTGTGGGTGTTGCACTGTGATCAAAGGGAGGTGGAAGGAGGGACAGACCTCTGTGCTGACGGTGAAGACAAACAATGTAGAGGCCATAGCTGTCACGCCCCTGCGCTCCCTGTCAAAATAATGGGACATGTTTCCTGTTGATGAGCACGCACCTGTGTGACATACATACATAAAAACACACACAGCTGCTGGAACCTGTGTGTGTGTGTGTCTCCCAGAGAAAATGAACAGAGAATACACGACGGATAAGCAAAGAGAGAGAGAGCGAGAGAGTAGGGCAAAAGAGAAATACAGATACAGGAAAAACAGACCCAATAAAGCTCCCATGAGATAAATACACAGGTTTTGACAGCCTTCCTGTCCTGGTAATTCAACTTCTCCTTGAACGCACATGTACAGACATCAATTTTCCTTATCGCGCTGTTTGCCACGGTTTTCAATTATTACGGGTTGCTGTGGGAGAGGGAGCCTTACAATGTGAGCACTACAGTGTTTTGTACCTGAGGGTCAGTGTGTGGATGAGGATATAGGCCTGCCATAAGTATTACCTGGAGGATCACTACTGCACTCAATTGCTTGTGCCTCTGTGCTCCTCTAAGTGTGGGCCACTAGCTATGAACAAATGGGGCACATGGCTTGCAAAGTTGTGCAGAATAGGGGTGGGAGGGGCTGTGATAAAAGGCACAGACGGGATTCAAACCATCAGGCATGCAGGGTACCATGCTGCCAACCCTCGGGGCTTCCTGGGAGAGACACTTGCTCTTTTCTGACCTATGGCATGAGTAAATGTTAGACGAGTGGGCTCAGCAGGGCCTTCTCATTGACATTCCTTTGGATTTGACTGGAAATGGGAGCTGGGCCTGTGTGCGCCCGTGGGGGCTGTCTTATGGACAGAATGGCTTGTGCTGCTTTTACAAAATGGCAGGCAGATGAGATGTCATCCCATACACAGCCCCAATGTAACATGGGGTTGGAAGGAAGCCGGCAAAATCAAAACGTCACAACAGGGATGATTAAACCACCTTCATCCAAATTCAGCCAATTGGTCAAATGGCTGTTGCATTCATGTGGTGTTTTAACATATTATTATTGTTATTCTCTAAAAGTGGGGGTTTGCAGATTATCTCATTGATTATTTAGCTATTAGGGACATTTACAGATCTATTGTCACATTTGACCAATATGTCTAGAAGGCTACTTAGGTACTTTTTGGACTAGGCAAACAATTTCCCAAATAGTTTTTTAACACAAAAAACGGATTTTCTATATCGAGCATGTCAAATCAGTGGGGAAAGTAGGCTATAGGTTATGGAATATACTGTATTGCATAGGATACTATACCCACCTATAGTCGATACCACAGTTCCAACAAAATAAAAAGCCCCTGTAAAATCCCATCTTGGCCTCAGAGCGTCGGCACGGATCCCGGCAGCGATAGCCCCTTCGTACTCCCGCAGGAATGAGTTTAGATCCTGCAGGCTGATATTAAAGGCTTCGCTGAAGTTCAAAAGTGTCCTGTTCCAGCGGCCGTGAGCCTGCAGCTCGGATGGCCTCTCTATTACAGAGAAGACTGCAGCTCCGCATAGGAGGTAGAGGATGATGAGGAGGGCGAGCAGCAGAAAGCGGCCGTTGTCTTCGTTCAAGTGAAGCGAACGGCAGCTCCGCAGTCGCTGACTCGACATCATCCAAATTTCAGCACCACTCGCGCGTCGGACAGCGACAAATTCCACATCGGAGAAGGCATTCACTTTTCTTCAGATTTCTTCTGGGAAGTCACTGTAGCCTACAAAGTGCTCACAATATGGCATTTTCATGTCTGCTAAATATAACACACATTTACCGTATGTTATGAAAAACATACACATAAACGGTATGAAAAACATATATACACATATATACATAAAGTATTTATCGCCAAGTTGTGTTATCGAATAAGTTATTTTGAGCAATAAAAGAAGTGGGCAAGCCCCACTTGTGGATATGTAGTTACATACCCCTGTTCCACCAAATGTAACTGGTATAGAGAGTCCGTCGTTAAATACCTCAAAACACAGTTGGACTTCCTTATAGATTCACACTCAGTTAGTAGAGTTACGTAAAAGTGGACAGCAGCTTAAACCATTTCTCCTTGTGCAAAGCGGAGCGCCGAAATGCAATCGGTGTCCTTTTTGGGTCGCTGCACCAAAATGCTGGTCTCGTAATATCCAGCACACATATCATGCAAGTTACACTGACTGTATATTCCTTACGCGAATCCCGTTCCGGTGCGGAGGTTATTGTAGCTTACTCATATTTCTTCAGTCTTCCCGTGTGTGTTGTAGGGATAGAGTAATGTGGAGCTGCAGTCCAGTCCCAGGATGGTGTGGATAGGAGCAGACGCTGCTGACACAGCACAGTGGATGCCTGAGATCATTGTTTCACTTAGAGACACTCCAGTGTCCCACTGAGAGACGATATTAAAAGAGAGTATTAATGCGAGAAATCAGTCCAAAACAGGTAGGATCTTCCGTTAGACAACATGTTTCTAATGTTATTTTTCTGAGGAGAGTGATGCTTTGTGACAGAATCCATTCGACTCATGGTGCCATTAATTGTGGAGCAGTCCTAATTCAGTAGGCTATAACAAAAATGATATTGCAGTTTTAAGTGTAGGAAGTTGACGCAAAGTTTTAAAGTTGACGCAGGAAAAAAAGAAGAAAAATAAAAGAATACAATTATTTTGTGTTCTAAGTGAACAAATTGACTCGAGACTATAACCACACACTGCATAGATTAACATAAACCATCCAGATAGCCGACTATGACAGGTTTAATTCATACCTATTTATTATAGACTTAACTATTTTATACACGGAATAGACGTGTACAGGAGAGCTTGCTAGACAAGCTGGAAAAATGCGCCAAAATATTAATTAGCCTACGCCCAAACGCAGTCTTTCACCAGGTTAGCTCTTCTGCTTCTAAACAGTTTCCAGTAGCCTACGATGGGGAAAAGATGTGGGCTGAGCTGAGACGTTTATGATGAAGGCTACTACACAAACCATTTAGGATCGGTGCGCGCGTAATGGAGCTTCTAACAAAATCGATGACGTCCACGGTCACTCATCCATGAACATATCGACCGAAACATTCTTCAAAAAAGACATGCTATTCAAATGCACTCAATGAAATTGACCTCTACTACAAACAACCTTACATTTGGCTCATATACTATATAATTTTCCCATTCAGAAAGAATTCGTTTTCATTGAGACAATGTATCAAGTATTTGTGGTTTAGCTCAATTGTGTTAAATTGTGCTTACATTGTGTTTTCACTATAGAGGACATGGTCTGATTGCTGGGTCCAATATCTCTAATTGAAAATAAGACACAGAAAATGTTTCCATTGGAGAGGATGCAAGCCACCCCTCTACTGCTACAGCACATACAGTATAGGCTGTCTATATTCATTTACAAACAACAAATCAGAGTTGAATGATTTTGATTGGTCTGTTATGAAAGCTTACACGTCTGTGAACTGCATTACTATGAGAAGGAAATTACTGTATAGAGCACCATCGTTTAATAGATGATTGCATCTGTAATGCATCTAATCTAATAATCTCACAAAGACGATCTCGAATACAAAGAAAAGGCACACTATTAGTATGACTGCATGTGGTCTAGCCTCATTTCAAATTGTACAATAACTTGCTTGATTCATTAGTACCGTGCCTATGAGTCCATGAATTATATCAGTGATAGTATAATATACGGTAATTTTGCAGCGTTAGGCTATTACGTTCAAGGCAAATCTAAGGCACATGAGTAAGCCTTAATCATTGATGCATGAGATAAATCTGATTGTATAGCCAATCAAGGGCACTTTTATACACAAGAAGTGACCTTACAACTTGACATATTGGTGCAACATTCCTGAAAAAACGGCAGAAAAGGGGCACACTTATACTGGTCCCACCAGTGTTTGGACAATACACCGCTCCCCACCCCCCACCCCCCCAATGTCTCTGCAGTTCCTATATATGTAGGGTATCAAATTACCACTTCAATGAGACAAGAAGACCTTAAATTGAAAGTGTTGGAATGTAACTATCCTCATTACGCTGGAAAACCTGATTATACAGATGTTGTTTTGTTATGGATGAATTCACATCTGGTCAGAACTTTTGCTTTCAATCTCCTGAAGAGAAACACTAAAGGATGCCAATATGGCCCATATTCTTGACTCTGGAGAAGCTGAGCAAGTCCTAATGAGCTGACATGCTTCAGCTGTCCAGCCCAACACTCAACAGCTGGGCAGGGATGGGTGGGCATGGGAGCAGAGGCTTGTTCCGCTCTCTTTAAAAGTGCACGTCGCCTTCTGTTTCATGATGCAGCAGGCATTTAGGAAAAACATAGCTTCATATTAATTTCAAAGATGCAATCCACCATTAATCCCTTCGCCATTGAAATTGTTATTATATTTACATTCATAACATTTAGCAGACGCTTGTATCCAAAGTCACCTATAATCAGTAACACGTTTACCATTTTCTCTTTTCCACAGGCTGCTATAGAGGAACCAGAGGAATGATGTTGAGTTGCAGGGACTTGGCTCTACTGCTCCCTCTACCATACACACAGATTAGCATGGCTCTCTGCCCATCTGCTTACACTCACGTGCATTTTTGTGCACATGAAGTAAACAGTGAGCTGTGTTGGAAATGTTTACGCAAATGGAAACAATAGGTGTAAATGATCATAGCAGCATGCTCAACTTGTTTAATGACATGCAAACATGAACAAAACATTTTGATAATGAAAACCTTCACCGTGGCTGTCAAACCAAGTAGAATTCAATTCAATTCAACTTTATTGTCATAAACACAATGTGAAGGCTCACAGCAAATGAAGCAAACGTCAACGGCTTCAACAAGAACAGTGAAGGGAGGAGGACATGGAATCACACACAGCAATTATAATTAATTTAACAATAAGAGTAAAAAAATAAATATGAATCAATGCTGTTGACAGTCACCGGTATAGTGAAGATTCTGTGGGAGAGAACCGTCAGTGCGAATGTTAAATGTTGAGGGTCAGGGTGCACTAAAATGGCCACCTCGTAGAGATCTAGAGATCCAGAAGGCAAAGGGCGTTAGCCCTGAGGAGAAAAATCCTTCACAGCGCACCATTGTTGGGACGTCCTATGCATAAAGATGAGAAGTCAGAGAGAGAGAGAGAGAGAGAGGGCGGGGGGGATTTCCTTTCTCCCTGCTGAGTAACAATTGGCCATGCTGACTTTGCACATATGGTGAAATCAGTCATTTTGTCAGGTTCAAAAGAATCCCCGCATGAGGCTCTCTCTCTGGGTAAGTGCAGCATGAAGCGCTTCACAGGTTCCAGCATGTGGGAATGACACGTTCGAGTGACAGGACAAGGACTGGGCTGTAGGCAGGGTCTATGGCACATTGGGGTCAGGGATTCGGCGTCAGGATATCCCGGGGACACTGTTGTCCTCCGCAACTGTTGACGAGAAGAACGCACAGCATGAGATGAGGAATACAGACAGGAACAACCCGCAAGGATTATAATTCTGCTAAAGAAATACTCAGAATGTGGCATGTAGACTAGCAATACCTTGCAGTGAGATGAGGAACGTTGTTTTGGTTTGGTTTAAGGCAAGCTACACATACAGTATAACAGCACTATATGCTGTGCTATCCATGGTGCTGAAAGCAGCATTCTCTGATAGAATTCTGTCATCAATGTCCCTGATGCAACTCTCGTCACACACCACAGCCCAGGACAGATCATTAGCACAGTGGTTCTTTGTATTAATCATGGGACAACCACACCCAGTCTGTTCCCATCTTGGACAGCGTTCGTTTGAATGTCAGTGGTATTTCACCTACAGTAAGGTGATGATAGCTGGTCTAGAGCATCTTCTCTTCCTCCCCTTTCTGTCCTAGCACAGAAACAACAGATGTAACCTGCTCTGGTCATTGCTGTTTTCTTCCATGTAATTACGTTAAAATAATAATAAGGTCATCACTTTTAAAGACTACTCCAGCTTTCTCTTTGCTGAACTTTCTGTGACAATCCATAATATATTAGTTCATTCATATTGAGGATTATTATTAGTATTATTAATAGCTACTAATTACTATTAGCTACTCTGGGAATTAATCACTCCTTGGGAAAAATGTAAATAATATTTAAGTACTATATTTAATACAATGTGCCCTGCATTTACCTCAACTACGATTCTCTCAATAAGAATGTAAAATATTATAAATATATTTTCCCAAAGAAATTATTTAATTGTTTATAAATGTCAGTCTATGAACTGGATAGCAATAGCACTGTATACATAAACCAATCTGAATCTCATAATGAATGCAATGTTTTATTAGAAAATACGTTTCTTATTAAATTCACTGTGAAAGATTTTCGAGTCCATCTAGTTTAGCATTTCATTGACAGATGTGTAACGAGAAAGTCCTAGATATAATTTTAAATAATATGGGAAGGGAAGATTAAACGTGTTTCCTCAAAATCTACATCCTGCTTGGCAACTTGAATCTCCCATGAACCAGTATCTTAATGACCAATTTGCTTGCTAATGCGAACATTGAGTTATTTCAAAGTTATGCAGTGATCTACACTTTGAAAGTAGAACTAATCATTACTTAGAAGAAACATACATCCATATAAGATCCTACTAAGAAACGACATTTCAATCATCTCAATAAGTGGAACATTTTATTTCTACCAAGAAAGGATAATGTCCTAAACTTTTGTCCCTAAACTGTCTGTCTGAGAAAACATGTGCCCTCTAAATCACTACCCCTCTAGCCAAAGGCATAATGTCTCATGAGGCACCATTTAGAATGAACCACTCATAACCTGGCAGTGGTTCAGACTGAAAGCCATGGAAGGTCACTGGCTTATAGTTTGTTTTAGTCCTTCTGCCTCATTACGCCTCTCTCGCCAACACACACATACTCTCCCTCAATGTGTTACTCAACAACTCACAGCTCCTAGGGCAGCCAGGACATTGGAGGTAAGAACACACATTATAACATTCTGACTTACTAGTAAATACTGTAGGTAAAGAAGAAAGAACTACAATTTTAAGTTTCCCATGAGTATTTATGCTGATGAATTGCTTGCTTTTCCCCCAAGTGAGATCAGGTTTATCAACCAATACCTCAGAATGCTAATATGCATGAGTTGTGCCTGCTATTTGATGGTGCAAGTAAATCATAATCTTCCTTCAGCATGAACACATTATTAAGCTCTATGGAATATATGGTAGTGCTGCAGTATTAGTGACTAACCATTTCTATTCAAAAATGATTATTGCTTTTGAAGCAACCAATCATTCAAAATCATTATCTAAAATCTTTCCCAATAGTACAGTAGAAACGTAACACTCATTTATTATTGATGAATTCATAATCAATTTAACATGTCTTACTCTAGGAAACTAACAAATGTACCTACTATAATGAAACAAGCAACATGACAGTAACCAGAGTGAGTGTCTTCCATATGGCTGATTGGACAACTTTACTTCCACTGGTTCTGGGTGTACCCTTGAAGCAACAAATTTCATGGTCTACTGGTACTGTCATAAACTCATTGCTACTGAATGAGTCCCGCAGCTAAGCAATGAAAGCTCAAATGAAAAATAATTCAAGTTTCCACTGCATGCAATCAAATAATTGATCCTGCAGCCAAAATGCACTCCTATGTCCTCAAACAAGTGTGCCATTAAAGAAAACATTTTTAGGGGGCACTCTGGGTTTATGTTGTACAGAGAGGAAGCCTCGTCACCCTGACAACTTTGTGTCCACCTCCCGTAACCGTAGGTACCCCCTCCTCTTTAATGGCCTTTTTTATGTCATGAGGTGATGTCAAAATCTAATCTTGTTTGTGTTATTTCTAATTGTATCTATTAAAATGGGGATACAATTTATCTTGTTAAATTGCTTTGTTGTATTCTGTTATGTTATTATAATACATATAGTGTACATTTGAGAACCATTGTTCTATTGTCAAGGGAATACTGCACATTTAATATCTCTCTCTCTCTCTCTCTCTCTCTCTCTCTCTCTCTCTCGCTCTCTCTCAAACACACACACGTTCACACACACACACACACACACGCACACACACACACACACACACAAACATAAGCTCCTGGTGTCCCACATTTACAATGCAAAATGTGTTTTAATTGGGGTGTACTGTGGTTTAATATAATGGGCCAGGGGTTGTACTTCCCAGCATGTCTACATATGAAAACACTGAGACATCAATGCAGCAATGTCTATATAGATGTGAGAGTAGCAGAAGCCTAATGACAGGATTACTGACACATCCCAAGCACTATGGTAGGCTCCGTTCCAGTCAGTGCTCCGCCAAACAAATGGACAATATGGGCACTTTGATAGCGTCTAATCCCTAACAGCAAAACTAAAACAAAAGCACATGTGAAAATAATGAATGAACTACTGAAAGGAATGTTTGGAGAGAAAAAAAAACAAAAAAAAAATGTTTTTGCTGTAAACCATAGCAGGCTAATTCTGGTTTGTGTTGATAATTTGAATACCTCACAAGCTAACATAAGTATATGTGCATCATGCAAGCAAACAGTGGAGGCCTGTCAGCTACTTCATAGTATTGGAGGGTGCAGTGGGATAGGGAATATTGCAGCAGTGTGGACGCAGCAAACTGTTGACGCAGGACAGGGAGGTGGCGGTACGGCGATGTATGAGGGCTGCATTCTCTGCAATACAAGAGGAGGGCTGTTATCACACTGACTGAATGATGTTGTCGATAATATGGAGCGTTAACACTACTGTACACATCTACTCTATGCTAACTCTACGAACAATGTACAGCCGGAAATCATTCATCTGAAGAGCTAGGTATGACTTTGTCATTATTCATTATTAAGTAATTGTTTCCTCTCAGAGAGAGAGAGAGAGAGAGAGAGAGAGAGAGAGAGAGAGAGAAGAATAAAATGAAATGCAGTTCTTACCATCATTTCACTATACTGAAAAATACTCACTGCTATCTCTGACCCACAATGATAAGGAGGAGCTGTGTGGACATCCAGATTCTTGAGCATTTGGGTGATGTGCAGTGGGTATTTTTGAAGTGGAAATGAAAAACAAACATTTACTTACAGAGGATTTGATAACACAGCACACATCCAGAGAAACCAATCTTGTAACCGCATGAAATTGCATTTAACGTCCAATGTAAGACAGTCAAGACTATAAAAAGAAGCTGTGGTACTTTATTGTACCATACTGTCTTGTGTTCAGAATCACCATTACTCAGATATACAGTATATACCGTGTATATATATAAATATATTATAGAGCTAACAGCCTGTGGCTGCAGCTATATAATAGTAAGCATGCCTTTTAAACAAATATTTAGAAATGGAAATAGATGGTTGCACTTTCTGTGTAAAATTAAAGCTATGCGTTTTAAAAAAGCCATTGCAGAACTCTCTAAACGAAGCACATGTAAATGGAGAACAATTACTGTTCTGCAACACCTGCTGTAGTCACCCCCTGTTAAATCAATATTCATGGCTGATCCATGGTTCTTATCCAGGGGAGGCAGCATACGTAAATTACTTCATCATGTCATCAGCGTAGAGCCAAACCATGTGTCTTTCTTTCTTGTCTTACCCTTATAGAGCTTATCATGATGGCGCAGACACTGGAGCACATAGTTAGACATGATACTGCCTGCAGGTAGAACATGGCCACTTTCTGGAGTCTCTCAATCAGGGGGATGTCATTAGACATATATCACAGAGTGACACATTCACATCTTTTTGTATGCAGACACAAATAGCTCTATTGTTCTCCAGTGGTGTATGTCAGTCCTGCCTTCAAAAGGGCCAAGAGGTCAAGTCAGCTACAAGTCAGTTGTCAGCAGCCACTGTCACCAAACCGCATTTCATTAATATTGGCAGTATACTGTATGTCAGTGCTATTCAACCCTGGTCCTGGAGGGCCGCTGCCCGACATGTTTTAGATGTCGCCCTGCTCCAACACACCTGATTCTAATGAATGGGTCATTATCAGGCCTCTAACGACCCATTAATTTGAGTCAGGTGTGTTGGAGCAGGGAGACACATTCAGGTACTAATTTTCCAGAAGAAGCTTTTTGGCTACATGTTGAGAGGCTGGACGTAGTTAACTCAGTTTTATCCAAAGCCCATACATGGTTGGCTTAGGCTATTAAAGACACTGGAGAACGATTAGTAAAGTGCTAGCGTGATATTTGGGTAGCTGCCTAGATGAGCATCTACTGGAGGTGGCAGGTGCTTCGGCTGTTTGTGTAGAACAAAACTGGTAACCAATGTAGAAAGAGTGCTGCTAATTAGATGTCTATTCATGTCCGTGTGGAGGCTAATTGGAAGTCACTCGATGACACTGTACAGATGAGTGGCAAGCTTCCTGTTTCAGTTTGGCAGAAATTATGCCATTTCTTCCCGCCTGAACACTGTTAACAAGTTGCTGTTCTGTTTACAAATTACTGCTCAACTATTTAAATAACAATTATTTACACTTTAATTAACGCATATTGCATATTACGGTTGTATGCAAAACAATGACACGCTAGGCCGATTTGCTCTTTAGTAATTGGGTCTTGTTGTGTGGTATTATTACCCTCTCCCTAGTGAAATGTCTAATTGATACCAGTGCTAATGAGTGTTGTAGATGAGATAATGTCTGGGGCAAAGACATTGCCTCATGCATCTAATGTCCCTGTCAGTGAGTACCCCAAGCAGGCACTAATTCAGAAGTTCTAAACAAACATGCAAAGCAATGTGGAGAACAAGTACAACATAAGCATCCATGTGTGCCACCCCTCACGTCAAAGCGCTCCATCATAAACTATGACAGTGAAGCTCATCACAATAAGTGATCCCCACATAACCGTAGTTTACACACGCACGCACACGCTCACGCACGAACACACACACACACACACACACACACACACACACACACACGCACACACACACACACGCACACACATACACAAAATGCTGATTGATCACAGATTGGATTCAGTGCTCTTTTTTCTTTCCCCTTTCATTTGTTCTCTCAGTGTGTCATGCAGTTTGGCGAGAAGACATATTGCTGGAGTGGAATTGCTCCTTCCTCAAGACATTTATCATTTGCTGTTTCCTGCAAGCAGTACAAGTTATCTTATTTTGCATTCAAAGATTAAATGAAAGGAAGGCGATGAAAAATATGAAACAGGAAATGGCTGGCAGAGGTTTCAAAGTGTGGGTCGGAAGTTCGGAACCCCCGGGGAAGAACCTTTTAGAGGTTGTGGCTCAAAAAGCCTAAAAGCCATTGTAATTGGACTTAGGGTGAGTTCACTATGGAGATTTAGTATAAACTGTCATCAAATGGTGTTTAATGCAAAATCTTATTGTACTCTGCAAACACAGATCACAGAAACAAAGTTGGCATATTGCCTATAACAAACTGTAAAGTGTTCAAAGTAATGTGCTGCTGGGAGCTTTATAACTTACTTATACAGCAAGGACATTCCATTAACATTGCGTACTGTGTTCATCATATTATTCAAAAGCTCCAGATATAATTTTCCTCATAGCACTAGACATATTGAATTTAGTACGTCAGCCCGTTTCACTCTTGAGCAGCTGGCATGATCCCAGACTTACACTAACCTGAAGTCACAAAAATTACCTTAAAATATGCATGGGGAATTTCTGAGTGCCATCGTATTGTTAAATTGCTATAGCTATACATGGTATAATGCAAGGCCTTTAGTACTAAAGTCTTAAATTATACAGCCTTTTGTCCACCATATAGACACAGATATATATGTTTAAGATGATACTGTAATGTTAAGAGCTGTTCATCTGTGCATCTGGGCTTTTTCTTGTTGTTTTCTGTTGTTCCCCTCTACAGTGCCAAATGGACCTGTGCGATATCACCATTTAAAAAATCTCAGGTTGGAGTGGGAGACATTCAGCATAATGCAGAAGTTTAAACAAGGGAAAATGGCTAATTTAGCTCCGATTTAGCAGCTAGTTCATCACAGCTTGCAGACTGTGCTCTGTAACATCTACAGCATATTATCGCTGACTTCGTTATTTAGCCGTTGTGCACCTTCATTAAAGGGCTAGTGTTTGGGGACAGACTGACACGTTCTACACACATGAGCACCTCATCCACTATCCCAACGTTGGGCAGGTTGTAAAAGTGGAGCCAAAGCTTCTTTAGCTGTGCCATGTTGTTAATTTCCGAGGCAATGGCAGCACACACTGGAGTTACAGTCCATCTGAGCCGAACGCTCGCAGGCTGGCAGAGCAGTGCTGAGCCAGGAGGCCTGCACACATGATGGCCAGCTGATATCAGCATGGGTAACAGGGAAGGGTGTAGGGGTTGTTGGGTGTAGCAGTGTTTCACCAACCAGCAAGGACCCCAATGTCATTAAGGAGCCCCGGAAGCAGGGCAGATCTTCTCTTAATGACTGAACAACATTCTATATACTATATATCATCACTTACACGGTGTGGCAATTGGATTAGAAAAAGGTAATTGCCTCCTTGGCTTTTATTATTTTTATCTCAACATCCTCCACAATCACACATACACATGCACGCGTGTGTGCACACACACATGCACGCGTGTGTGCACACACAGAGAGAACCATCCCGTATTTCTTTACTTCCTGTATTATGTCCTCTTGGGCTTTGAAACTTCCTCCATTCCTCTTATTAACGACACAGACAGACAGATAGACAGATACACACATATATACACACATGCATGCACATATACACACACACACACACACACACACACACGCACGCACGTTGAATGTCAACAAGGATGTGTGGACAAAGTCTGTAATTTGAGAAATTGTGATCTGGGGGATTTATTGCACCTCTTAATAGGCTGCAGTGCAAAGGGGGAGAGGGGAAAATCTATGTCTGGCTCCTCTTTCCATTGCCTAGTCGGCTGTACTGCAAATGTAATCACTGTCGCACCTAATGCCCAAATTCTCTCAAAATGGAAGGTGAACCAAAGCTAGGTTCAATATGTGTCTGGCACCAGTCAATTTGGATATAGGCCGAGGATACAGATAAAATTCTATTTAAAAATGTGCATCGTTGCCATACAGTATATCCTGAGACCCCAGGGAGAAAAAAAGAGAAAAGAATAGACATGATTAAGGGAAAGGGTGAATCTCTTTTATCAGATATGTTCATTTAATGAGGTGGCCATGGTCTGGGATGGTGTAACTTTAATGCAACCCTGCAGGAAGAGATCTGTGGAGCGTGGAGCAATAAAAGAGGTGGCCTTTGGTACTTTTGTTGTGTAAAGGAGCCCCCGGCTCTGGCCTGGATTGATTCCTCTTCTATTTTAGAAATGTACCAGCACTGATTTAATGACAGTGTTTTTACACCAGGCTTTAAATCTATAACTGTCTGACTGTCTGTTTCTCATATGACTTACTCTATATTATTTATCCTGCTTTGTGAAAACAGCCTGTCTGGGTATAGGCTACTGTCAGGTAAAAAGGCAGTTCATTTCTTTAGAATGGGTTCTGGGGAAATGCCAACAACTGCTTTGATAGAGCTTTATAGTTAAATTATGGTATAACAAAATGGTATTAAATTAAGTGTCAGTTAAATTGTACTTCTATTGAAAGTGTATCATTGACATGTTCTTGCTAATACCAGTACTACCAGCAACAATATTTGCTCTTTTTAAGTAGATGTACAATGTTGGAAATTAAAACTAAGTTATATAGGTTTTCTTGTTATAGGATTCTGTAAGAATTCCCCCAATAACTTCCACAACAATCAATATTTTGTATAACATATACTATTACATTGCTAAGAGCACTCCTGGAGAGACAAACTTGGAATAATTAGACAGTGCCGCAGGCCCCTAGGGGCCATTATTAGTGGTGGCTGATGGGAGCCTGTCAATCGTATTGCTCTAGAGGAGTGGAATGGGGTTTCTTAAAGCACTGCCCGAGGAGGCAAAAGATCAATAGAGTGATAAGGCTCCTCTGCGCCTGCTTCTCATTTCTTTCCCAATCACCCTTTGCAATTGAACGAGCCCACTCTCACACTGCATGGTGCTGCATCTGATCAAGCACCCCATCTCTCACTGTGTAAAAGTACCAATAATTACAGCCTTAGGATCATAGAAGAATAGCAAAACATGAAAAACATATGTATGTACTTTCTACAAGTACCTGCTGTGACTTCCATCAAGTATAAATATGTTACAATGATAATTACTTTGTTTATCAATAACTCACTGTGTTTTCTGTAATGTGCCACTGCAGTTCCTGTCTAAGCTGTCTAAGAAGATACATGCAGTCCAGTTACTGTAAGTGCCCTTCACTTCTCACCAGGATAATCGTGAATTATTAAAGAGCTCGGTCTCTGTGTGTATACATTGCCATATAATATGCTAAACAAGTCAATTTGCATACTGGAACATTCAATCAATTCATCAGTTTATTAACAATAAATCAAGCAATGATTATTTCAGTTTTGCAAATCTGCAATGCTTGTCAATAAATCAAAAAGATATGTCTATGAAAGAGCGAGAGAGTATGAGAGAGCGAGAGAGAGAGAGAGAGAGAGAGAGAGAGAGAGAGAGAGAGTCTATAATGGCCAGGCTGACCAGAGAACCCCATACTGTAAGTCACCTTCACAGCCCCCCTGCTGTCATCAAGGCTCACACTCAGCGCTGCCAGCACACCAACGAAGAAGAACCAGGCAGAGGGGAGAGCTGTTGAGATGGTGGTGGAGGTCACAACAGAGAACAGAGCAAAACAGGGAGGAGAGGTGGTGCTGTTAATCCCTGTGATTCACGTCTACCCAGGGGACACGCAGGTGGCTCACTATCCGTCGGCCAGACACAGGGCTAAGTGGGAGAGATAAATGCGGGGGAGGGGGAGAGCGAGAGACGTCAGCGCTGGTGAAAGTCAAAGGACAGCACTTTTCGCTCCTATCAGCCAGCCACTCTGTCAGGTCGGCCGGGACGGAATGGGAGCGATGCCAGCCCACTATGAGGGTCATGTATACTGTACTACATGCCCTGCCCACACGGTGGCAGGCGTGCTGAGAGTCAGAGATGCAGTCAGAAACACTTGAACAATAGTAACATTTTTAAGAAATAAAGTATTGAAAGATTAAAACAACTGTGAGCCAGGATGTGAAAAAATACTTGCAGCCTCAAAGCGTATAGCACATAGCGCACACCCACCCTATCACACTGGAACATCCAAGTTTATCTTAAAAACCAAAGTTAAACTCACAGCTGAACGCTCTATACAGCCTCACTATAAAAGCCTACAGATTACACCTAAAAGAGAGGTCCACACAAACACACATATACACCACACTGCAAAAGCCAGCTAGATTGTTCAGATGATGTGATTACTGAGCTGGAAATCTTAAAGCCTTGTAGAATAGAAAAAGGCAATTTTGTCAGATTGGTCTTATCAGAAGGCCAAACAAATAAAGAAGATCAGAGCAGAGAAGAAAGGGAAGCTTAACTGCACACTTGACTTCACTGACAGTCAGCAGATTCCATTCAGAGCGTGAGGAGAGTCAATGGTGCTTCAATACTTTCTCTCCTCGAGACCTTCCAGACCAGTTGACCAGGGCTGGCAGTGGCCATCAGGGATGTCTCTATGCCCAGATGAAGTAGGCAGATAAAAAAACAGGCCTCTGTGTCATTTACCAAATGGCTCTGCATTATGGGGATTATACATATTTGTTGTCCTGCTTTCACTGCAGTGTTGGAGACCCATGACAACTCCACTACATTGCCTTTCATACTTGAGACACACATCATTCCCCATACGAAGCTGACTGAATCACTTGCACCCACTGGCAGACAGCTATTAGGTGTCCCTGACCAGGACATGGCTTGCCTTGATGCCATACTGTATACAGCCAATCTGAAGCACATTCCCAGTGCGTCTCCTGTTATAAATCGGCATATCAGATGTGCAAAACTGAATCCAGCAACAGCATGAAATTTACATTAGCTCCGCGGGAACCGTGCTGGAATAACAACATGAGGAGTTGACAGTAAAGTGGAGGGTGGTGCACTGTGAGCGTATATACACTGTCGAATGCAGTAACTGGCCTCGTAGTGCACAACCTGACTTCCTAATATGTACATTAGTGTACAGGGGAAATGATGGCTTTGCCAGGATTCTCACTCATTACACGGCTTTCAACAGCGATCAGCATTACCATATCGCACAGTGTTTTTCACTCAACGGGTAAGGTGATCTGAGAACGCTGTCAGGTGCTTTGCATGGTTGTATTATCTGAACAAGATACAACAGCTCCAGGATAAGAGAGACAAGCTAGCCCTCCGCCACTTGTGGAATCCATCAGATTTCAGACACACCAAAACTCAAATGACCCATTACTGCTAAAAATACATAAATTATTCAGCAGCTCCTTTGTTGATGTGAGACGATGCAAATGGAAAGGCAACGAACCAGGGAGGATAGTCAACCCTCCAAACGCCTGCCACAGATTTGAGTTTAGCCCTATTGGTGGGTAACTGATCATATTGAGCCACAGTGCACATCTTCAAGGCTGTGCTCATCCATACTATAACATGGACTGCTTTACGTTACATTATTTGCCTCACAGTCACCCATTCACACACACATTCAAACACCGATGGCGATGTCAGCCATGCATCCGGAAGCAGTTAGGGTTGGGTGTCTTGCTCAGGGACACCTCGATACCTGGTGAGGAGTTAGCGGGGTTCCAACTAGCGAGTTCTTGATCACCTGTCCCCCTCCGCTCCACAGCTGTGCCACTTGCCGCCCCGAGTACCGGTAGGGTCAGATTATACAGTTTTTCCTATCAGCATCAATTACCATTCTCATGGAGCAAATCAATAGTCTAATTGCTGCCCCCCTACACACACACACACACACACACACACACACACACACACACACACACACACACACACAGCACATCTGACCTGCAATGAATCTAATTAGCAGGTCCTTTAAAGTGATTTGTTTAAGATATTAGCTGCCTTTATCTATTCTACTTAGAGTAGCCTATAGTGTTGATGATAATGAATAAAATGCATATACAGTGAAATGAGCAACAATATTAAATAGCAAGGAACAACTTTATGAACAATATCCTGAATGCTGTGTCATTCCCTTGATGCTTTTGCCTTTGTGTCCTTATTGGACTGACAGTGGTAGGCTCTCTGACAGACGCATTGTCATAATAATTTCACGCCACAATGGATGTAAGTGGCAAACCTTGCAATTTTCTCAAGTAAATCAAAGTGACACTACCACTGGCGTAAGAGCTCCCTGTTTCACTACTGTTGTAGCCTATATCTGTCGTTTCCTTTTGAGCTGAACACAATAAATAATCATAATATGTATGCTACTGTAATACACTAGCATACAGTCATAATCCTGGACAGAAGAAATCCATGATTTACAACAGTAGGCTACATTTTTAGATTTAGATTTCTTTTTTTGATCATATTTCAAAGAAGCGTCTTGAATATTATGTTTATCTGATTAAGCTGTATCCCCTTTCTTTTCTATTCAAGTAAAAAACATTTACAGATAAATGTATTACTGCTTTTGGCAAAATAGGCTACATGAGTGATTGGATCATTTGGGCTTGGCATTTAGATACATAAAACAAATATATGAGTTCACGGAAGAGCCTGCAATTGAATGGCATAATAGACTACTCAATACATATTGAGTTTTGCGATCACAAAAAAACATTTGTATACGTACAGCATAATACTAACAATACAACTCGTAGGCTACTATACGAAGGTTTAGCCTATATAATTACTATACGGCAACCTGCTGTAGCACTAATAACATAGACAAAGAGAAATATGACTTTTACGCAGTACACATCGAAACACTGGTTCACACTAAGTATACTAATGTTACTCAAATAAATAGGATATTCCACATACCTGAATGGACAGGTTGTAAAGCAGACTATGTATAAATCCGCTTGAAGCGAACAGCTGGAGTTGTCAAAGTTTGTGTGCAGCGCGACACACGCGGGTCGGCACGGCTTGTGTAGCTGGCGTGCTCTCTTCTTCCCTCCGCGACCATCTGATCAGAGAAAGGCAGGGTGGGTGGATTGGAGAGGCTCTCCGAAAAGCCCACGTTGTCTCAATGTCGACCGACAGCCAATCAGAGCAAAATGACAAAGGTGCATACTGTACATAAACATTCATAAATAATACATGAACAAAGCGTATATCTGCATTTGGCTGTATAGTATGGCAATGGTGTTTTGCTCTATAGGCTATACAGTACACAGCACACACAGAAAAATAAAGGTGCTAACTGGAACCGAAAATGGTTCTTCAGAGTGATGCCATAGAAGAACCATGTTTGGTTCCATAAAGAACCATATGACATACATGTAGAACCATACTACATAAAATGGTTCTTTGCTAGGTGATGGTTCTTCGTAGCACAACAAGGCCTTTTTAAGAACCATTTTTATTCTGTGTGTATAGTAGTGGAAATGTCTACTAGTTATTTTATGTAGTTTTCAATGTTTTTCCTCTCAGTTTTTGCTAAAAAAATATAAAATAAGTGCATTATTATTATTATTATTATTATTATTATTATTATTTATGAGGAAGACACAACATGAACGAGATGCATTTATTATGCGTTAGATATTAGTTTATTTTAACTGTGTGTACAGAAGATGCGTTATCTAAATAACGAGCTAGATAAAAAACCTAGCCCTCTTCTCCCAATGGTAGACACCATACTCTGTTGCGCATCACTCACTCCTACAACCCTTCCTCTCCACTCTTGACCATAGAACTGATCTTAACCCCCTCCGCTCCGTCCAAGACAGCCGATAGCATCTGTGCATTCTGTGCCACATGCCACATGATCCCCTGGCTTGCGTATGGTGTGCCCCAGTAGGCCCTACCGTAGGGTCAGAGTTCATTTGAGGCCAGACAAGAGCCTCAAAGCACATGTAGGCTAACATACTGTATACACAGTAGGTTACACCCAGCCACAATGCCACATGGTGAGAAATTGGTAGAGAAAACTAGCGGCTAATATCACGACACAGTGCAGGGAGACAAGGACATGTTGTGGATGTGAATGCACGGGGTGTTCATGGAAACAAACTCAAACAGCAGAACGTAAACCAGGCACGTAATAGTCGCTATACTATCGTCGGGAAAGCAAACAGCAATAACCCACAACTACAGAAAGGAACCCTCCAGCCTTATATGCGCTCACTCCCACACGGCTGGGAACAATCAGCAAACTGCACATGTGGGTGTGTGGGGCGCTGCGGACACAAGCAGAAATCCTCCGGTCGGGCACACACCGGTGAGGCCGAACCAAGAAAGGGGATGCAACGCCCATCGGCACAACCCCGGACGTTAAAGCTAATTCCCTCGCACTACTTGTTATCTGAATAGGCCAGGGGGAGCAAGAGCTTATTGAACAATCAATTTGGTGCTATTGGTTGAGCAGTTTGAGCAGATTTCACACTTTTCTATAACTCTGCAATCAACCTACAAAGTACTGTCACCTTTAATGTGCAGTGATCAGCTTTATTACCCTATATTACAGTATAATGTATGTTGGGGTTCCCAGTCGTGTAAGTGGACGCCAGGACGCCCACTGGCTTTGCAGGGGACAGAGGAATGTCATATGTACCCAGCTGGTTCCCTTCATGATGAAGAGAGCCTGTGGGACTTCATCTGCACACATATACCACTGTGCTCATTCTAATGCACATTTGCTCATGGACAAAAGGGCAGCTTTCAATGTAGGCCTACTGTGTTGTGTGTGTGTGTGTGTGAGTGTGCATCTGCATCATATCCTCATTTACACAATACACATTAAATTGTGTGTGTGTGTGTGTGTGTGTGCGTGTGTGTGTGTGTGTGTGTGTGTGAGAGAGTAAATGTGAGAGAGTTTTTTGAAGAGGCTGTGTGTGTGTGTTTGTGTGTGTGTTTGTGTGTGTGTGTGTAGGTGTGTGTGTGTGAATGTGTGTGTGTGTGTGTGTGTGTGTGCGTGAATGTGCATGCGTGTGTGTGTGTGTGAGAGTAAATATGAGAGAGAGTTTTTTGAAGAGGCTGTGTGTGTGTGTGTGTGTGTGTGTGTGTGTGTGTGTGCTACAGTAGTGTGTGTAAGAGTGTTGTGAGGTTGAGTATAAACCTGGTGTGTCATAATGCATGCAGGAAAACTTAGCGTCTCTGTTTGTGTGAGAATGTGTCTTTGTTTTTGAATAGTGTGCACGTGCACGTGCGCGTGCGTGTGTGTGTGTGTGTGTACTTGCATGGGCGTGTATGTTTGTGTAGACTGCCAGGTGGCCATGTCATATCAATAAGGCTGATAATGAGATATGAGGGGTGTCATTATGCCAGTCCCTCAGGTGTGCAGTGCCTGGTCTTCCATAAAGAGCAAATACACACCTCATAATACTTTATAGCTTTTACAATAATGACTGATGTAATATACCGTGCTCAATGTGTTTATTTTAACAATTAACAATATACACATGAGCCCTCTTCAGAGGATATAATGCAGTAATCACCTTGTTATTACAGTTTTTTTCAACCGCTAACACACAAAATCATAATATGTCACACAATTCGTGAAACCTGTCACACAACAAGCG
>JAODUE010025804.1:0-22661 GCA_027564755.1 Amblyopsis hoosieri
GAGAGAGAGAGAGAGAGAGAGAGAGAGAGAGAGAGAGAGAGAGAGAGAGAGAGAGAGAGAGAGAGAGAGAGAAGGGAGCGTTTAGCCAATATTTGTCGTCGAACTCCAGCAAATATGGGAATGGGCATAAAACGGCCCACTAATAGAATCCCATGGCGCCCTGCAGAAATTAGTTTCATTCTCTGTTTATGATGCATTGTTGTCACCAAAAGCCCGAGGAGAGCGACAGGCAAAATACAAGAGGGTCGCATGGGATTTTGATATCTTCAACCACTCCAAAGACAATCGAGATTTAGTGGAAGATGTCATATTTTTCCACGGAGTCAGATTTAACCGCTTGTTGAAAATATTGGACCAGAAACCTCCATGGAGGAATCGCTCGAGACTTGGTGCTGGGTCGGTGGTGCGCGCTGAGACGCGGTGGCTGTACGCGCGATCGTTCAGCGTGATAGGACAGTTGTGTGGCTCCAGCTGGAGAAAGCGTTTGACAAGCAAGCACAGGCAGCAATAACACGTCACAGCACACGGGAACCAGCGCCGGCGGTGTCTGCATCTCTGCAATAAGAGCTTACGGGAAAAAAGCAATATTCTTCAAATAAGCGATCCGTTGCGCCATTGGTGACGAGGGTAAACTTTAGTTGAAGCACTATAACCGAGAGTCTCTCATCGTCTGCCACGAGGATATATGCCTGGCAGAGGACCAGGGCAAAGAAGTGGAGATTGTTGGCCATCCTATAAGGGCGAAAATCAATTGCAAACCACAATAATAGAGTCTGATGGTGTTCGGATGAACTTCGACATTATACTACACATCACCACTGTGATAGTTGCTGGGCAATTTTGTATTGTTTTTCAGGATTCAGTATTCAAATCTGGACCCTTTTGGTCACTTATGGCCACGGGGCGCAGATATAAAATGACAGTTATGGACCTGACAAGGTTTTGGGATTTGAAATAAATATAGCCATAATATTTTACCAATAAGTTTAGGGATCTTTTTTAATTTGCACTATGATGGAACCACCACCATGTTCGAAGAAGAGCCTTTCCCTCTCCCTCCCGGTTCCCCGGGAAGGACAGGCAACCCTAAAGCCTCCGCAACATCTCTGGAGACAACCGCGGACCCCAATCAAGATTAAACACCGCGGATACTCCGACACGGACCGGCATCACCACCGGCAGATTGAGCGCTCCAATGCCATGGATACGAGTGACCGACCAGGGCTAAAGAAGTCTCGTATGTCCTGGCCATCCTCGTTCCACGGAACCACAAACACATCCATTGGCAACTGTGTCGGGAATAAACGGTACGTTGAGGGTTCTACAAACATCCCCAGAATAGCTCATGAGCCCAGAATGGATATGCGTAAAAGGGGTGCTGAAATGAGTGCACACAATGCAGTATACGTCGGAAGGGTTAACTGATATGAAGTGCTTTGTATTGGGAGGCGGGACGCGTGGGTTCTCGGTGGTGATGCGTTATGCGCCTTGGACGTTCTATGTCACATTAGTTTCAGACTGTCAGTGTACCAGCCCACCCGCTCGAACTGTTGAAGCTGAAGCTGAAACGCCAAAAACCAACAACCTTGAATGTATACTAGTTCATAAGACCGCGTCAGACACGTATTAAGGTCTAGTGGTGCTTGCATGCTTGACAAAGATTGGTCTCTTAAAAGCCTATCTGGTGTTCATATGCAGTGCACTTTTAGAAGGTATACAATTATACCCTTCCTGGACAGGTGTTTAGATCTAGGCCTTTTTGGGGCTGGAATATCTTTAAAAACAGAAAATATTATTATATTTTGTTTTCGATTATATGACATGATCAGTGATTCAGATGTAAAATGTGTGTGGTTTTTCTGTAAGGGTTGTGACCTAACAACTGAGCCATAACGCCATTAGGTAATACATTAAAAAAATGATAAATGATAGGCTGTTCGGAAGTATAATACTGCACAGCCAGAGACACTGAAGAAATCATGTGATAAACCGTCACTATATCTGAAGATTAGGCTTATCAATGTTTCTGACATCTCTTGTTTTATGCCTTAATCCCAATGTCCCCTCTGACATCTTGAGCGTAAAGCCTCTGTTCACAGGAGATAATGTGCCTGATCAGGACTGTTAGGTTGTGTAAGCCACCATGATACATGATACCTTATGACACATTATGCTGCTCACCTGTTAGGGACAACTGACACTTTCTTAGATTCATAACATCTTTTATTGTATATGTAGCCTATACAGGCCCTGCAAGTTCGCAGTTTGGATTTCCCGTAGGTTATTCATGATGTGTTTGTGAAGTATGAATGCATAAGAGTGATAGATGCTGATTTGCTGTCTTGGTGACTTATTCCAGTACCATACAGTTGTTTTCTTGGCTGCCCAAGTGCCCATATGGCAGTTCTCAAATTATAGCCTGAGATGCTCTGAGGGGTCAGAGAATGCTTTTATGGAACCGCAAAATGATTTAAAGGCCATATTACATTTTCCAACTGTCATGTTGGACTTTTCTCCCTTGAAGCGAAACATTCTGTTTGCTTTTTTTTTTACATTAAGACCAAACTTGACTGACTATCTGCCTGGGAGTGGAAAGAGAAAAAAGGTGGCGGCATGCAATCCAGAAATTATGTCACACCTTGGGCAAATCTGACTATTTCTTTTTTTTTTACAAATTCTTTCTGATAGCATTGTTGGTTAAATATAATGTTATAAAATTCAAAACACAACAGAAAAACATGAAGTTGCAGTGAAGACCAGTTGCAGGGGCCAGCTGTATAATCAAATTGTTTTTGGGGCTGGATCATGGGTCACATTGTTGAAATGCTGATGGGCTAAATGTGGTGTTTCCGGAACAGAGGCACAGAATTAAATTATGAATTCATTATTAAACTAATAGCACAGCCCGAGAATGTGCTACAGGCCACTGAGGCTGCAAGAGCAAGTCGTGGCATCTTTTCTTCAATTTATCTATTTTTTTTCTTCTGTGCCACAGACGGCCTTCGCAGCCGTCTTCTGGGAGTAAGGCATGCTTCGTCTGAATTGGAATAGAAAGGCTGGTTCTTATTTTAGTCCCCAGGATAAGTTGTAAGGCAGTCCAAGTATTAGAGCCGTAGATCTCTGCCTGCCCTTCTCATACTGTGGGCAGCACACCATGAGCGGACAGAGAGAGAGAGAGAGAGAGAGAGAGAGAGAGAGAGAGAGAGAGAGAGAGAGAGAGAGAGAGATAATGGCTTAATTCCAACCAGTTCTATTTTTTCTGGCTGAACAGCACAAAACTGGCTGTAGTTTGTGTGTGCGTGCGCACGTTTGTCTATTGTATTGTGTGCACAAGCCATAGTAGTCCTGGTTATATGTGTATTGATATAATTTATTTGAGCAATACTCACTGTGCTGATGTCTGTAAAGTGGAGGCTGTGATCTGAGGAGTGACGTGCACTGCTGCTCTTAAGGCACTTGCTGGGCCTGGCTCTGGAAGGTTCCACAGACCTTAGCAGCTCTATGGGAAAGAGTTGAGAAGTTGCCACACCCATGTGGTGGTCTATGGTCAGACCCTTGACTGTTAGGTTTTCTGTGTGGCAGGTCATAGAAGCTTTTTATGAAGAAAATGATCAATCATTTCCAAAGATGGTTTGCTAGAGCAGGCTAGAGAAGTCACAAAAATGGTATTGTGTTTCTCCCATTGACAGCTTTAATTTCAAATGACGCCACAACACATTACTGCAGTACAACAAGATGTGCCTGGAACACAGGTTTGAAAAGTCGTAGCCTGTAACGGATTGGGGTTGCCTTGACTTGTCAACGACGCGTAACCAATGACGTGGCAGTTCGTTCCCGGGGGTGCCTTGTTGTCTGATCCTCCCTAGTGATGCGTTGGTATGGACGTGTTGTCAATACATTTGCTAGAGCGAGGTAATGTGAAACGTATCAGCCATCGCGTCCCGTGGCCTCTACACCCTGGGAACCTCCAACAGAGAAATGAATGACTGACACTCAACTGAGGAATACCTCATTCCGGCAATTCTGTTGCTATGGTTACTTGTTTTGTACATTTGTAGAATAGACTTAATTTAACCAAAATAAATAAATAAATATAGAAAGAGAAAGAAAGCGTGGAATCCAGTCAGCGGTGGTCTTTGCTGCAGTGTTTCACCGTGCAGCTCACAGCGCGGTGTCTACAGTGACTTGTGCGGGCACGGTTGGCCTTTGTCTATTCAAGTGCGCTGTGTTTAGTCACAGGTCTACAGCGGCACCCTGTTCTCCACTCCTCTGCAAAACCCTCAACCCAAGCCTCTCTCCCTCCCATGCCACTTAGAACATGTGCATCTAGTCCTCTTCACCCACAGGTGATGATCAGTGAACTGTGTAGCCTGTTTTCGTTTTGTTGATTTGCTGCCGATTGGTTGGCTCCCAAAATACCGTGGCACCCATTGATGAGATACACGGTACCCACAACAGCCTATCACCATGTGCTGTTGATAGCCGTTCTAAAATCACCCTCATATAATGGAATAAACCCAGTGATGTTAACCATTTGTACAGTGTAATTTTTGATATACATCTACCCTGTTCTGTCAGGTTCCCCCACATCCCTTGGCTATAATTGGTGTCTGTAGGCTTTTGCTTACATATTGTAGATCGGTGTAGGGCCTACCGTATTAGCTGGCTCGTGTGGCTCTAGCAATCTCAAGTTGTACCCCTGCAGGTTTTCCCCACTGAAACCCAACAGGTTGCTCAGGCTAGGGTTTGTGTCTGTGTCTGCCTGTGTGTGCTTGGCAGAGATTCCCAATGGCTCTATGGAGACTCTTCATACTTCATGTATTTTCATATACTGTATGTTGTCTACCAGCAGGCACATCTGCTGCTGCCTCACTCTGCTTAGCGCAGCGAGCACGCTTGCTAATTGGTTAAACTTCATTTCATTTTTCTTCATTTTAATCTTTATTTCTATTATGTGATCATGTCTGTTGAACCCACTCAGAGGGGCGATACACTGGGCATTTTATTGGGAAATGTAAATGCTATGAGCCTGCGGTAAAATGAACCACATTCTCTTTTTAAATTGCTAACAGGAATGTACATGATTAAAGCAACGGCTCAGTGGAGGCTCTCTGAGCATTGATGCGCTTCCAGGTTGCTAAATAAAATCAACCACGTATAGCATATCTTGCTCAGCCAGGTTTATTTTTCATTTACACTTCATGTGCATTTATGTCGTGTCTAGATGTTATCCTTTGCGTTCTCCTTATGGTCTCCACTGGATTCTCCACAGAGTATTTTCAGTGGCATACCCTTTTCTTCATCGATAGCCATATTCTGATAAGCTCTTGTTGGCCCTTTTCAATTTCTCCTTATCTGTTAATGTTGTTGTTATAACTCCTTTGTATCCTTTAAAATGAATGACTTTGATTGCAGCAATTCTCTCTGTGCTGGTCTATTCTCTTGTTATATTATTACTCCCCACTATAAATGGAGGACTATTGATTCCATCTCTTTTCCCTTTCTCCTCTGTGTATTGTGAGGACTCACTCATTGTCACCCCCAAAGTCTGTGATATTCCCTCCTGATAGGCTTGTTCTTGCTTACAGATGCGTTAATGGCATGCATTCTCCATCACAAATCGTATAATTTCGTCCCACTCTCCAGTCTCCACCTTTGCGTGTTGAGATCATCCTCTGTCTTTATCTCCTCTAGCCATCTACAAATCTGCATCCCTTGGTGGAATAAACAGCCAGTTGCTAGCACTGTGCAGGGGCAGTTGATACTGCGGTGAGTTCTAATATGCATTTTCTTCTCAGGCCGTCCGTTCCTTAAAACCTCCAACTTGCTCGGAGAATAAAGAGACATACTTGTCAGATGCCATTACAGAGGTTATTCAAATGGAATCGTACACCAAAGAACAGCCCAGTTGAATGAACTGCAGTCAATAATTATCTTGTCATGTGCCACAATTATCATCTAGAAACTATACGCCCCCTCAAATACAATGGGTGCATTCAAAATCAACCTATTTACAATTGCTTCCTTTCTCAAAAATATCCAGCGCTTTAAGGATAAGCTAAGAACTGGATGTTACAGATTACAAATTACATTTCCTTGTCCAATCAAGTAAGGAGTCCAGATTGTTGCACCTTCTATTTCAGTTTCAAACATAAATAGCCTAGTAGTCTGAGAGGGCTTTCACACTCCTGAGCCAGTTACTGTAGACAGTCTGCTTTTTCAATCAAAGTAATGTTGGGGTGTGAACCATCTTGTGTCCACTCCATTGCTGAGATGTAGATGTGTAGATGGGGCAAGGCACCGTAATGCACTGAAGATGTGAAACACCGACCCCAAACCTCATTCTCACTACTGCCATATGTTGGCACAGAGTAACGCCGTTGAGGGGCTGACCCTGTTGGAATTGTGCTTAAGGCTGATTGTCTCTCAGCAAGGAGGTCTGTCTGGAGTGATGGAGACAGACAAACCTCCCTCTGACATATGTCAGCCCAGCCACTCTCAACAGCACACATAGCAGAGCGGACTGAACAAACAATCAGGCCAGTAGAGTGGAGACGAAGTAAAGTGCAAAGCTAACGGCTGCCACATCAAGGGACCACACAACAGACAGAGAGACTGCCGAGTTCCGATCAAGAACACTAACACATCAGGGTGGAGACAATTGAAGCTCTGCACCTGAAGACTAGACTTAGAATGAAAATAGAATAAAGAATACTGTGTTTGTTTGTTTAATTTGCCTGGCCCGCCAATATCTCTCTGCTGCTCAAGAATAGAATAGAATAGAAAGCCTTTATTGTCATTGTACAACATACAATGAAATTAGGAGAGCTACTCCCAGTGCTATAATTTATAATAAATAAAGACAAGACATAAAACATAAAAACAGACAACGGCATGATTGGCCTATTGCTTGTGTGCTATCGCGCACACTAACTTAACGTAATTAATATAATAAATAGGTATTGCATAAAAAATAACGTGTAGAAAAAAACAAGAGCGTTATTATTTGTGTCCATTTAAAATTCGAATGGCCCACAGGTAGAAACTGTTTTTGAGTCTGTTAGTCCGACTTGACATGTTCCTGTATCGTCTTCCAGAGGGCATGAGGCATGAGTAGGTGGTGTCCCGGATGGTAGGGGTCTCGTAGGATCTTCCTGGCTCTGCTGAGGCCCCTGGAGGGCATCCAATGATTCTTTGGGCCATTTTGATTACCCTCTGCAGCTGGCATACCACACGGTCATACGGTACGTCTGTAAACTCTCAGTAATGGATCGATAGAAGTGCTGTTGCTGCTGGGACTTTTTAAGTGCTGTTGTTGTGTTTGCAGATCAGGAAAGGTCCTCTGCAATATGGACTCCCAGGAATGTGAACTGCCCGTTGATGTATAGTGGGGCATGGTCCGCTTTGTGCCTCCTGAAGTCTATGATCATTTCTTTGGTCTTGCTGGTGTTTAGAGTCAGGTTGCTCACAGAGCACCACTCTGACAGCTTCTGTACCTCGTCTCTGTATGCTGCCTCATCTCCTCCAGACATGAGACCAACCACAAATCGTCCACAAATGTAACGATGGTGCTGGTGGAGTGAATGGGAGTGCAGTCATAGGTATACAGAGTGTAGAGGAGAGGACTCAGCACACAGCCTTGTGGAGAGCCAGGGTGGAGGGTGGATGCCGATTTTAACTGTTTGTGTGCGGTCAGTACGGAAGTATTTTATCCAAGCACAGGTGAGAGGGGGGGAAGCCTAAGACAGAGCGCTTGTTGATTAATATGTCAGAGATGATTGTATTGAAAGCTGAGCTGTAGTCGATAAAAAGCACCGTAACATAGCTCACTGGGTGTTCCAGAGGGCTCAGCGCCGTGTAGAGAAGAGTGGCAACAGCGTCCTCTGTAGATCTGTTTGCCCTGTAGGCAAACTGACGAGGTTCACAATTCTGTGGAAGGCTAGATTTGATATGATGGGATATCAATTTTTCAAAACTTTTCATGACTATAGATGTTAATGCAATTGGTCTGTAATCATTTAGACTCCTTGCGTGTGGCTTTTTTGGAACAGGTGTGATGATAGAGGACTTCAGGCAGGGTGGGATGGTGGCCTGTGTCAGGTAACAATTAAACATCTTAGTTTAGACCCCTGAAAGCTGGTCAGTGCTGTGCGCCGTCACTGGTTCGTTTCCTCCAAAGTTGGTGATCTGCTGTAGTCCATGCCTGTTGTGGGTTGTTGTGTGTTAGATGGTTCTCTATTTTCTCCTTGTATGCTATCCGTTTAATGCCTCTCCTTAGGTCCGCTCTTACCTGATTGTACTGGATTCTGTCACCTGACTTGAAGGCAAGGCTGTGGGTATTCAGTAGTGTTTGTATCTCACTTGTCATCCATGGTTTTTGATTTGGATAAACCTGAATTATTTTATTGACTGTGACATTTTCTGTACAGTAGTTTATGTAGGATTAAACAGTGTCAGTATATTCTTGCAATTCTTCTTGTTCAAATATATTCCAATCCGTGTGGGAAAAGCACTCTTGTAGTTTTAAAAGTGCACCCTCGGGCCAAGTTTTTATAGACTTTATTACTGGCTTAGTTTTCCTTTTAAGAGGGGTGTATGCTGGGATGATAAACAGCGAGAGGTGGTCAGATAGGCCCAAATGTGAGAGAGGTATTGCCCTGTAAGCATGCTTTACATTGACGTATACCTGGTCTAGTCTGTATTCCCCTCTGGTGGGACAATGCATACTGCACAAAGATGTCGCAACAATATTCTTGCCCTGAACTCCTGGCAGAATATCTGTCTTTCTGGATGAGTATGGAAGCACAGCCGGCCTGCTTAGCGAAGAGAGGACAGATGGTCATATTAGTGGCAGAATATGCTGCCACAGCACACGTTCTGGCTGAGCCCTCAGTACAGTATACAGTATAGGACCAAGGCAATATGGCCACTGTTCTGCTACTGATATACAGGCCTATTTATGTTTAATTGATAGTCCATAGTGTTTACTGACTGTGATTACATTTGATTTGATCAGGCTGAGAAGGATTCATCTTCAAAATTGAATTTGAAACAACAAACAATGCACAAATAATAATCCCATGGATTTCGTTGTCTTGGCAGAATTAATTATCAAGCACAGTTTCAGTTCAAGTCTTGTGTTCAAAGAAAAAAAAAAACTTTAACAAATGTAATTATACCACCATATGTGTATTCAATAGTGTATGCCACTATTGAAAGTGAGGCCGTGGTATATGTGTACACAGTGCAGGGTATGGTTATATTGATATGTGTACACAGGTGTTACAATCGTTGTTTTTATGAATGTGGTCTGCACTTTGCTCATGTAAAAAGTTAAATAGTAATCATCAGGATCTTGAGAAGACACATTCTAGGACAATATGTACAGCATATCTGATATTATATTATGTATATTATAATGATTTATAATGCACATAATGAAACAAATTAATTCATTGATAATCATAGAAGCATTTGGTATCTCCTCTGTAAAAGTAGCCACTTACTCAAGTCATGACCTTTAGCTAGCTTAATTAAAGTATGAGAACAGCTTGTCTTCGCAATTCTGTGAGTCCGTGTTGTGTACGGTATGTCAGGTTCACACATTTGCATTCACCGTTCACACATTTGCATTCACCGTTCCGGCTATTTGTAGGGCAAAAAATAGGAAAGGCTAGCCTTTAAGCTTTTCAGGCTGTCAGTTTGAGACATACAACCTCTTGAAAAATCCAGTGACTTTTCTTTTTCCTGGGAGCAGGAAATAGCATTTAGGCTACAGCAGACGCACAGGTCATCCAAAATATACTTTATTAGGATATCGCCTTTCAAAACGTCTTCATTAATGCTAATTGTGTCCAGGTGTGGGTGTGTTACCTTACCTACCATGATTATCTCTGATTCTCTTTCTCTCCCTTTAATGGGGGTTATGTTGAACATCACATGACCAGACCGGAAAACAGATCTCATTGCTTCCGCTTATCAGTGAAAGTGGTAACATTACATTAGTTTGAATCAAACTGTCAGCATAATATTAACTTTTGGGTAATCAGATAACATAACGTAATGCTCTTTTTTTTGTAAATAATTCTGACCGATACCTGACTATCATCAACCAACATGGGCTTCACAATGGCAAACCAACAGGCTCCAGACTAAGGACCTTTCATTCTTTTTTCTCTCAAGTCCTACCTACAGCAGCTATAAGATTACAAAGAAAATGTGAAAATTTAGATTTATCTCTTCCAAAAGATAGCATGTTGTATTTGATGATGGCCACCGTGTCAGATTATGTGACCATTGTACCCAATCATAATATTCAAGTTTGTTCTGTCATATTGTATGAAGGAACCTGAAGCGGCTGAACTATCTGAGACATGTCATTTAATAAAAATTGCTCTAATAAAAAAAAAAAAATGATTCTATCAAACACACCAATCAGATTTTTAATAGATTGTAACCAATCAACTCTGATTTACCGGTATCCTCCCAATTCCAGTGCAACACCAAAGTGAGAAAAAGTACATCGAACATGGCAGAGGAGGAGAGAGGAATTGTAATTAACCGTGCCATTTCTTGGCTGCCCAATCAAAGGCAGGAGGTTATAAACATACATGATATCTTTTGGAAGAGATAGCTGCTGTAGGTAGGATGAGAGAAAAAAGAATATAAGATCCTCAGTCTGGAACCTGTTGGTTTGCCATTGTGAAGCCCGTTGAAAATGGGCATCATAATGGCATGTCAATGTGATTGACAGGCAAGGGCCTTTTGGTTGGTAAGACTTCTTTTAGGCACCTTCAAAATCTGAATTTGGAGGGGTTATCAACCAGCGCAGATTATTCTCACAGAGCATTTCATTCACTGATAGCTGACAGATGTCTGGCATTTCTAAGAAAATGCACTGCATTTTTACCTCTTAAATCCTACCTACAGCAAATGTAATGCTGGAGACTGTAGTTTGTTCACCAGGTAGAGCCACGCTGACCTGCCCCCGCTATGTCTTGCCAGTGGCTGTTCCTCAACATCTCCACATCTAACAAAACAGCCCCCTTTTGATCTCAAATTAAAATAAGGCTTTCCCATCACGCTGCCCCGCGCTGTGTCAAGCAGGTGGGGGACGGCCAGGAAACCCAAAGGTGTGAAGAAGCAGGAAAGCAGAGCAGGCCGGGAGGTTAATGCACCAAACAAGAAAGACCAAGTGTGTCTGGAGAGCTGGGAACAATGGCACAGGAGCTGTCATTCCAGATCACTTGTCAAACGCGGCCTATTCTCCGTCTAGGACTGGACACGGTCGGCTGTCATTCTTGCCATCGTCGATGCACATGGCAGCGCAAGACATATGAAGGCCCGCCTCCCTCTTAGTCAGGGTTATATAAATAAGAGGTGTGGGGGGAGGGGGTTGGGGAGGGGAGCCCCGGGCACCCGGGTACTCGGGCACCTGGCTTCAGATCCCAATGTGTTATTGAGCTTCATTTCCACTTTCCTGTCTGTTTCAATAAGCAGAGTGAGGATTTAGCGTATCTGCTTGACACAGATGCTGCCAAGAATATTTCTTTGTCATTGGCTTGGACATCTCTTGCGTGTGAGTGTGTGTGTGTGTGTGTGTCTTCTTTTCTGCATATGAAAAGCTATCGCGCACGGGCATGAGCGTACTGTCCTCAATCTACATCCCGCAAGGCACTCCTTATGAGATGGTGATGCGTGCCGTGGCACCAGTGGGTTAAAGCTGTCATCTTGCTCCTTTGTTGTGTCGCCTGTGGTCCTTGACGTTTTAACCGCCATCGCGTTTGAGTTTTTAGCACTGCGCATGTAGAGCGATAGCTACTGGCGCAGCACAGTGCATGGGCATTTGCTCTGCTATTGTTGAGTCCTGGCCTGTGAAAGCAAGCCAGAGATACATTCTGGCACTGCTATTGTGGCTGTGTGTGTGTTTGTGTGTGCGTGTGTGTGCGTGTGTGTGCGTGTGTGTGTGTGTGAGTGCTTTTGTGAGACCAGAATGTGTCTGGGTTGACGTGGGGAGTGGGAGACATCCATTCTGTTTGGACATACTGCTGATTCACACAACGCATATTCCCCCGGTCTGGTAGAGCCCTCTATTACTACACACTGTTTCCTCTCTCGGGCCTCATTAACACACGGCAGTTCCCTTCTGACATCATTTTGACAGGATTTAGGGCGCACTCCCCAAGTTGGGCGTGAAGGTGTAGCTAGGAGCTTTTGATGTCTATTTCTGTTTATAATGCGTGATATTGTTGGCTGGTAAATGTTATTCCCGTGCGATTCCATCATTCACTGGATACGCACATTCGTCTGTGTAGTTTTTCAGAAAAATAATGTAAATAAACACATTTCACGCTCATCTTTAGAAGACGTGAAAAATATGCTACACCCCCACACACACACACAGATTAGGTTTATATTTATATTTACCAGAAAAAGTGATACCAATCAACAACAGTTAAGTAGGAAAGTTATCAAAAATTCAGAATATGATTTCCAAAAGGGAACGTCAAGCCTTTTACCTCAGCTGCATGCAAACACACAATGCAGGTACCAGAGCATGCAAGGAGCATATGGGAAGGACCTGTGACTTCAGATGGAGTGTACCAAATAGACTGTGACAGAATAAAGGCATTCAGCTCCTGTCACCACATCAACTCAACATAGTTTAATACAATGTACAGTGAACACAGGATTTGGCAGACATTTTGAAGTTTGGAAGGATTGCACGTGAACGTAAAACAGGGATGCTTTTAAGGGATTTAAGGGATAATATTAAGGGGAAACGTTTACAACCAGGCAATGTTAGACTCATTAGTCATCTTAACACGTAAACCTATGAGGCATTTGCTTGCAGGCAGCTTCAGGACAATAATCCTCAACTGTAATTCCATGTTCCTCACACTAATGACCATTTTACTGCCATCTATAATCATACTGAACTCACCGCTGTTCTATTGTTAATATGTTTCTCCCTGTTCTATTGTTAATATGTTTCTCCCGGTTAAAACCTCTTATCAGATCACTCTTAATGGTTTGGCAAATTAATTATAACCAGAGCCATGGAAAGAACAGTTAGGCTATCTCCGTTCATTCCAATGGACCGTTTTTTTCATAGCAATGGCGGATCGTTGAGCCTCAAAATAGCTATACATTTTATTTTAAATGTAAATCGGTGTATTTATTGACTATTAAGTCATATATCTTTATATATATTCAAAGCACCTCCGGGAACTATTTTGCCATAGGTTTAGCCTCTCCATGAACCATGATGTGACCGACAATTTTGAACTTCCGTTGTCGTAACTCTGTTATTTCCATGGCTCTGGTTATAACTGCACTGCAGACTAGCACGTTTAGCACCACCATAGGTTGAACATAAAGAACACGATCCTGGAGATTCGGTCGAGGAATGGATGCGACTAATGAATGCGTCAGTGCTTTCTTTCCGGGCACAGCTTGAACCCTTTGCTGCCAGATGTAGAGTATCAAGCTAAACGGTCCGCTTCACTGTGTGCAAAGCGATGCTGCACATGTTCTCACTCAGCTGTGCCCTACCCAGTGTTTGTTAATGCGCTAGAGTATATCTGTGATTTTCCATCATTCAAGATAATACTCAGCCAACCCCCTTTGTGTAAGGAGATATGTATGGAGAATTTGATGCCAAATCTAATTATTAGTCTGCATTCCACTTTAAGATTAGATTATATGGAACATTGCTGAGACCAGCATGGATATGTTCAGTACATTAAAAGTAATACTGTAAATATAATAGATAGATAGACAGATAGATAGATACAAATGGATGGAGAGATTGCTGGATTCATATAGTTGCATTTAAGGAGACAGATGGAGAAAAAGACTTAGAGAAAGAGAGAGAGAGAAGAGGAAGAGAGCCACAGTGACACAAAGGTAGTGCTGGATGACTCACACTCCCCCGCCCCTTTCCCCTCTCTCTCTCTCTCTCTCTCTCTCTCTCTCTCTCTCTCTCTCTCTCTCTCTCCCTCTCCAGTCTGGATTAAAATAACAGAGGCCCAGCAGTGGCGATAGAGAGTTAGGCTCTCCATCCCTGAGATAGGTTGATGCGCTAAAAATACAACTTCTTGTGTGGGCTTGTTGGGAAGAAAGAAGAGGGGGGGGGGGTGTTGTGTGTGTGTGGGTGGGGGGAAGATGGGGGGGGGGATACTGAACTGGTCGTGTAATTGACAAACCACCATACACATACTCACCAGAATGGCGACGCTAATTGCCATTGCTCCTATTGTGGCCACTCACTCATCACACTTTATTGCCCTGGATAGCTTTTTTTTCCCTTTGTGTTCCTTCCCGCCACAACGGCAGGCTTACCAGGAAGGCTTCAAGACAAACTGTATTGATTTGCCGCTTATCTTAAATCAGTAGTGGATCAATGCCCTTGTTTTTGCACAGACACTCTCTCTGTGTGCAGAGCCGTTCGTCTCTCTTCCCGCAGAGCTCTGCAAACCGATGGGGAGCCATTAGACTTTTACAACTCCTAATTTGTCTGTACGCGAGTGGCAGAGACGATGCAAAGTACCACTTGTACATGTCCCTCCAGCTGTCCTCTCCCAGGATGGTGTCGGCTGATGCCCGGCCTCCATCTCTACACCAGTGGTTTCAAGCTACAGTATACAGTATATGCTGCATGCAGGTGCATCTCAATACATTAGTGGGAAAGTTTAAGTAATTTCAATAATTCAATTGACAGAGTGAAACTCATATACAGTACATTGTGGATTCATTTCACACAATGTGAAATAGTTCAAATCTGTATATGTTTTAATCTTGATGATTATGGCTTACAGCTCATGAAAACCCCAAATTCAGTTTCTCAGGTACTTGGTTGGGGCTCCTATTACATTAATTACTCCATCTATGCGCCGTGGCATGGAGTCGATCAGCCTGTGTCACTGCTGAGGTGTTATGGAAGCCGAGGTTGCTTCGATAGCAGCCTTCAACTCATCTGCACTGCTGGGTCTTGTGTCTCATCTTCCTCTTGACAATACTCCATATATTTTCTATGGGGTTCAGGTCAGGTGAGTTTGCTGGCCAATCAAGCACAGTAATCCCGTGGTCATTGAACCAGGTGTTGGTACCTTTGGCAGTGTGGGCAGGTGCCAAGTTCTGCTGGAAAATGAAATCAGCATCTCCATAAAGCTTGTCTGCAGAAGGAAGCATGTAGTGCTGTAAATTAAAATGTCCTGGTAGACTGAGTTGATTCTGGACTTTATGAAACACAGTGGACCACCACCAGAAGATGACATGGCTCCTTAAATCATCACTGACTGTGGAAACACAGTGGACTTCACGTTGCAATGCATTGTGAAGCAAAGATAAAATAAGATGAGATAGAACTTTATTATCCATTCCTAGAAATGTGTCTTTGGCTTCACAAGATATTCATTACAATCACATCAAGACACACACATTTTAAACACAACAACACATAACAGATTCAAGTAAACCAGTTATTGAGGTACAGGATAAAATACAACACCTTGAAAAAGTTGCACGGGGATACAATTATTTTTAAAAGGGTAGTGCTACGGCTTTGTTAATAAGAGTGGTGTTTGCCGCTTTGCATATGTTACTTTTTATGGAGCCAGGGCTGTGTATAAGTATCTGATTATTTTTTCAAAACGCATAGAGAACGGTATAGCAAAATGCGAAGAGAAATTAGTTGAATTTGACAAAAAGTGCATTAGCTTACATTTAGCTTGCAATAGCTGACTATACCTTTAACTTTTCCACAATATTCACATATTGAGATGCACCTGTATATATACTGTATATACAGTATGGAGCGAGAGAAAGAGAGAGAGAGAGAGAGAGAGAGAGAGAGAGAGAGAGAGAGAGAGAGAGAGAGAAATATTGTTACAGTTTCTATGTTATGAAATAAACTAGTCACCTTTGTGTATGTGTGGGGGACCCCGGCTCTACATTCCAACCACAAAATCACACATGTCAGGTAAGCTACAAAACAGACATAACTCATTAAAGAAAAACTTGTGGTTTTGCTTTGATGCTACAAAACCTTAATAAAGTGGTGCTGGGAGTTGTGATGCTAATATAGTCACATTTCACACATAATGACCCCTACTTGTCCAACAGGGTAATCTACATATGAACGGAAAGTAAAGGAGGGGCTGAGCTGAGACATTTAATGATCAGTAAAAAAAAAAAAAACACCTCATATTAAAGTGAGCAATTAGCAACTGAATAATGAGACAATTAACAGTTTAACAACGAGAAGCAAATAAGGAACAATCAAGCCAGGCTTGCACAGTAATCAAAACAATTGTGCAGGAAACCAATATATATATTAAACAAACAATACAATGTGCGAAGACAGATAATGAAAATGGGAAAATAATTGTTGTATTCAATATTCTCTAATACAATACAATTACAATAATGTAAGAGGAAATTTGTAATATTATTCTAGTGATCTTTTTATATTATTATGGCACATTACTGTAGAGAAATGACACTTGGTTATGGACACAATTAAATGATGTATATGCAAACAACAGATGGATATTATAGTTGTGGAAAGGTTAATTTTCCTGTAATTGTAATTGTCCCACATCTATATTGTCTACAAGTGTTTCCATTTAATGTGGACATTATGACAAAATAAAACAAATAAAACAAACACTCCCCGAGGTATGTTATAACCACATGGATGCCCATCTCGCTGAACCTGAGCTCTCTGTTAATACTGTGTTGACTGATATATGTTCAGGTTGCAGGAGAGGTTATGGAGAACATTGTGAGCCCATGAACTCTAGCGGAGGAGAGAGAAGGGGCATGTCATTCTCAAAGTTAACTGTTTTGAATGCCGTCTAACCACTGAGAGAATTATGGATGCAAATCAAGGACTGTGTCTTTAAATTGTATCTAGAGAACAAGTGCATTAATACGACAAAGGGGAGCATGAGTGACTTTTATTCTATTCTTCTTTCTTCTTTATTTTTTACAATGCTATTCCCTTTACAAGCCAGCAACACAACGGGGTAAAGTAATGGTGGATAAAAAGGCGTGAGTGGTATTGTCTGCCCAATCGATTGTGGTGGGTTCCTCCGGCGTCGTGCTGAAAGGCACGTGGTTGCGCTTTAAGAGGCTCTGGCCGAGCAACCTTCTGTGTTCCGTACCCTGAGCCATGTCAGCAAGCCCGTGGTCAGGATAATCTGCTGTAATCCCTGGAGCAGTACATCTGGCAGGATGCCAGGTCATGGAGGAACACTCTTTGTTGTTGTTGATGTTGTTGTTGTTTTGTTGTTTCCCTCTGTCTTTCATCCTCCCCGTTGTCCCGGCACCATCTTGGAGATGACCTTTACTTGTGTGAAATTCCAAGGGCTGCATGGCCTCTCTTAGCCTGCGTGGCAAAGCGCTGGCACTTTCCCTCAGTTGTGTTCACTCTGCTGTAAATGCCACTATTAATGGTGTCTATACGATGTGTTAATCATTAGTATAGCAGCAAACAACGTTGTTGCGCTTTGCAATATGAGCTCCGCTGTTTTTATAGCGTGTTCAGCCCACAGGCCCACGCACGTGTATGTGTGTGTGTGCGCGTGTGTGTGTGTGTGTGTGTGTGTGTGTGTGTGTGTGTGTGTGTGTGCGCCTGTGTGCGTTTGCGTGCCTGTGTGTGTGTCGCCCAGGAAGCATTTGTTTTGGTCTGAGACGCTGGTGCGCTCAGTGCGACATCTAGTGGCAGAATGTCATATAGAGCCACTTCACCATGCAGAGCAGCGGCGTGAGGGTTCCAGCTGAGGCAGGCGACAAGTTGCTGCCAATTGAGATCAGATCAGCAGATGAGATCAGCAGATCGCCCCCCCCCACATTTAAATATATAAACACCAACACAGTGCGTTTACATTGTACCAAATCCTACAGGCTTGCCAGATTGACTGCTGACTAAACAGAGGGGTTCACGCACAGCTGTGATTATATTATGCTTATAAACACAGCAGCCTTCCTCCATTTGGAACTTGTTCCCCCTCGGCTGTGCTCTGTGCTCTATGATAGGCCCCGCCCCACCCCAGCCACTGCAATCAGCCAGGTGCTAAATTCCCGGGTGAGGCTTGTAGCACGGCTGTGTGGCTGGGTGGCTGGGTTGGGGGTGGTGGTTGGGTCGGATGGCTGGAGATTGCATGTGGAAATAAGCATCTGTGCTTGCTTGGCACAAGAGGAAGTGAGGGCAGGAAATAACTGTCATCCTCCACTGAGGCTGAGGGCATGGACACTGTGTGTGCGTGCGTGTGCGTGTGTGTGTGCGTGTGTGTGCGTGTGCGTGTGCATGCGTGTGCGTGTGTTGAGAGAGAGCGTGTGTGATGTACTGAGGCAGGTTAATCATTAACTCACTGAGCTGGAGAGAATGAAAGCCAGAGGAGTGATGGAGAGTATTTTAGAAAGTCTCTTAAATGAATGGGGATTGCCCATCCCCCTCCCCCATTCCCCCTCGGGGGAGGGAGAAGGGGGGTTTCTGATAAATGGTGGTTTTCAATATAAAGAGAGACCAAGAAGATTGGTGGGGGGGGGGGGAGCGGGGGCCAGTCTCCCCAGATATGGCCTACATCAGGTTGGTTAATGAATAATCAATAGCTGACAGTCAATGCAACGAGTGAATGCAAATGCCTTCCACCAAACCTATAGGTTTAATTAAACTAATCGCTGCATTGACTCTGGCTTCAAAGCCTCTTATAGCCCACCATATTAATGACCCGTCATCAAGCTTTTGTTCACATGGAGGAGAAAATTAAGTGTCACGCAGAACGCTTAAATTTTCCTGGCTTATTCAGCACACAAGGGTGCCGTATAAGAAGCTTCCGAATGTCATGCTAATTTAATAGTCTGCCCCTGTCAGGGTAATACCTGTGTGCATAGGATTTCTCTGCCAAAATACAGCCAGGGCTAAACATTGCACTGCAACTGTATGCAGTCGCAGTTTTACATTTTCCATGTCAGCGGCTGCGTCACGCGATATGAATCAGATCAGTTCAGGTATAGCTGGACTTTTGTAAACAGTCGGAGGCTTTAATCAATTCGTCTCCACCCTAAAAAGAAATGGTTATCTCTCTATAAAGGGGAGCCCCACTCGACTGGCACAAATCCTTTCTCCTCAGAAACCTCTGATCAGCACGTTGTTGTCCACAGAGATACACTCCAGGGGACTCTGTCATCGCATAATGAAACCAAGAGCACAGCTTGTCCTGTAATCATAGGCTATATACAGTGTTTGTGTTGGTGTGCGTGTGTGCGTGTGTGTTTATGTGTGCGTGAGAGAGAGAGAGAGAGAGAGAGAGAGAGAGAGAGAGAGAGAGAGAGAGAGGTACTTGTTTGTAAATCAGTGCCTAGTGCCTACGTGTTTTTGTCTTATTTATTTATGGTTTTTGAGCACGATTGCTCATCTCTTTTTGTCGTGAGTGAATGTGTGTTACGTACGCGCAATTGCGTTTGTACCTTTGCATGTTTTGTGTGTGTGTGTGTGTGTGTGTGTGTGTGTGTGTGTGTGTGCGCATGTGTAAATGTATATGTCTGTGTTTTTGCATGCAGGAGTAATTAGTGTGTCAGTGTTTGTGTTTGTGTCTATAAAAGGTGTGAGTGTGTGTGTGTGTGCGTGTGTGTGCGTGTGCGTGTGCGTGTGTGCGCGTGTGTGTGGGTGTGTGTGTGTAGCCTATAAGTCACTTCACACAGGCTGCACAGCTTTTGTTGTGCTGCTACTCATTATTTAATAGACTGTGATTGTTTCCTCCTCAGCTCTCTGTGGATTACAATTGCAGCCGTCACAGGAATGAGAATCATTGTTTTCACAATGCCGGTCTGTGGGGAAGCTTTAGTCGAAATAAGATGTTTGTGAGGCCGTTTCAATGTGACTTTGGAAATGCAGACTCCGACACGGGTCCCCGGTGAGTCACACACAACTGGAAGCTACTCTTTCCTGAGCAGAATAAAAGGGGAGGAGAAGCAAAAAGGGGTACAAATATTGAGGATGGAAAGGAAGGAAGTGAGGGAAAGCGCTTAGAGGGGCATCTCATCTTCACTGTGTTGTACAGAGTGCAAGTCTCCTCGCTGCTCGTTAGAAAGCAACATATTCACGCACCAGGTTCGTCTGCATCGCTCTGTTCTTACGGAAAAACCAACAAGTTCTCTCATTTGTTATGTGCATATTCAAGCTTCGTACAAACGCATGCAAGATGCAAGTGTTGGTTTGTGTTTGTGTTGCCCTGCGTAGCAGACATACATCGACCACTACCATTCATCACCATCAGCGTGTACGTGCACTCTCTCCAGCTTTCTCCCTCAGTAGTAAACACACACACACACGCGCACGCACACGCACACACGCGCACGCACGCGCAAACACACGCACACATGCACACACAAACGCACAATCACGCAACAGATATTACTCCAGTGTGTTAAACGTTTTTTTTTTGGTAGCTTAATGATTTAAATATGTGTAAATATGAAAGATAAACAAACGTGTTCATGTAGGCTGTTTTAAAGGATTATTGCACCCGTGGAACCATGAATGTTCTACGTATGAGCAAAGGAGCACTTATCTTGGAGTTTGAAAGCAAAACAACATTTGTTTCTAGACGACATTGCTGGTTGATATCAGCAATAACACAAGCTCCTCGCTCTCCTACTTCCAAACAAGATGAGGCAAATATTCACAGTTCCAGAGGCGCCATAATTAAGTGTTCCTTTAGTCTGTACATCTGTCGGTGTTGCTGTTGATCTCTGCCACAACAGCACAATATAATGTCTCCCACCAGGTGAAACTAGGGTAAGCATAATTCAGGAACGACACAACACACTAGCCTCCTAGAGGAGAAGGGCCCAGATAACGTATCCCGTAGCACAAGACACTAAATCAACTGCAGGACACAAAATGTTTCAACCTCTGTTTGGAATTCTGTAAAGTACAGTTCGGCTCACTGTACAAAATGCATTCAGTTTATCTTTAAGCTTTATACCCTTGGTGAATCCCAATTCCACCCAAGCTAACATATGTCACAACCAATATTTATCCGCTGCATATATATTTACTGTATGCATTTGCAGTCTTAACGATTAGAGGAGATGTAGATGAGCTGTTGCCAAAGGGAAACAGCTTTAGGCTAATCAACCTTCTTATTGCCAATGTCATCGCATAATTAGGGGTGACCCAAGGTTGTCTCCCAGCTATTTCACGGTCTAATTATTGTTCACACAGTATAGGCGGTAACAGGTTAAAGTAGCCAAGCAGCGAATAATCTCTGTTCTCTAGCCTATCTAAAGGCCAAGGAACATGTTGTCGATGAGAGCTGCTCGTTAATGTCAAAACTCAAAAGGTTTTGGACGCAAACCTCGCAAGCTCTTTTAGTGGTGCATGTAAATATTTACACAAGAGTATGAGTCAAGCCTGCTTTCCCTGTGTTTTTCTTCTTCTCCGCTTGCCCTCTGCCTTTTCCTTCATCTTCCTGAAGTGTGTTTTCCATCTTGTCTCCAAATCCTCATTATAGCAGCCCTCCTCCAGCGCCTGTGGCCTGTTATACTGATCAGCTTCCCTGTTGCTGCGAGTGGAAGTGTGAGGGGCGAGATAAGGACACAGAGAGCTTTTAGAGACACAGACACAGAGAGCACAGGCTTTTAAGAGAAGGGAGAATATGTGTCATAGTTTCAGAAAGTCGAAAGGGGAAAAAGAGCATGTAATTAGAGAAACTAAGAAGATTCACCAGAGTCCCTGAGCCATCTTAATTTATTTGTTTTTCACAGGAACTGTTTGTATCTCTGAGCTTTTGTGAGCAACTCAGGGACTGGGAGGGGGTGGGTTGGGGGATCGTGATGGGGGGACTGGGAACAGGTTAGCGGGGTTGGGGGGCCCAGAAACTGCAATAGTGAAGGGGTAATAAATGACCAAAGGAGCTCTTTGGAGCATGGCCTGCCCAGGGAGTAGTAGGGAAAACTGTGGATAATGCAAAAACACTGCTCACAGACGGACAGACCAGCCTCAAACCAACACGGACAGGCGGGTACGGAGGCGAGGCGCGTGTAAAGACATTCGCTGTGAAGCTCCAGAGCCGAACAGACGCAGGAGCAAGGCCACGCGGCTAGACTCGCCGCGGCCTGCGTCGCGCAGCGTCTCTACCCGTGGGGCGTGACGCGTGAAACGGGCCGCGGTGCCTGCATGCGTAGGAGGCAGTGCACAGAGCAAGACAGGCAGGTTTCTAAGTGGGGGTGACGTTGTCTTTAACCGGTCTGCTCAGGGGATGAGTCAGAGGAAACTACAGCCACAGCAGCAAGAGCTGTGGGAGAACCCCCGAGGTTTCCCAACCCTAAACCCCTCCCCACACACACACACACACACACACACACACACAAACACACCCATCTTTCTACAGCTCTGGGGCCTCCCTCTCTCTCTCTCTCCTCACTGTGGCGTGTCACCACATCAGTCAAAGCAGGGAGGGGGCACCGGAGCTCTGCCTGTATGAGAATCAGGCGCAGTATTCAGAGGCGACGGCCATCTCACTGTACTGTACAGTAGCCTACAGCTGGATGAGCAGCTGGACAGTACTCAGCACCATTTGTGTGTGTGTGTGTGTGTGTGTGTGTGTGTGTGTGTGTGTGTGTGCGTGTGTGTGTGTGTGTGTGTGTGT
>JAODUE010025815.1:0-22658 GCA_027564755.1 Amblyopsis hoosieri
GTACATGGTGCCCTAGTTTAGTTATCTAACTGCAGTACAGAAATGAGGTCAAGGTCAAAGTTTAAGGCCTTGGACCAGAACAGAAAAAGCCTGGTGAATGCTAAGGCGCCAGAGGACTTAGAACTGAGTCAGCAAATATCTTGATTATATTAAAAGTCTCAACATAGGAAAGTTACAGCAAGCAGTTGCACGGAAACAGACACGCAAAGGGAGGGTACAGCAGACAAGAAGCCTAATAAATGTATCTTAAAACATAATCCACAATTCTTATACATGTGCTATAAACGTGGTGCATGAATGCATGTGCCGTCTATGGTTGTTGTGACACAGCTAAATGTCAACCAAGACAAGAATAAAGGACAGGAAAAGGAGAGGAACAATGCCTCTTTGGAGCTATGTAAATTGTAATCAGAAACAGTGACGGATACAAAAGCGCAGACTTAGGGCCTCTACCACAGTGACGACAGCCAGCTGTTGAAAGGACAAAGAGTCAAGAAAGCCATAAAACATGTTGTTGCATACAGATCCAATATTACACCAAATACAAACCAGATAACGCTGAATTACTGGATCCCAGCGAATCTGTTCCTAGATTGCATGTTTGGTTACATTAATAGTCTGTCATGTGGCTAATAACGTTTAGGAACATTTACTTATATCACTGATATATCAGAATTTGAAAGAAAAACACTAAGTTCCTTAGTGTATCCTTGCTGCCATATGTGCAGAAGGTAAAACTGAAACTTGGACTATAGGCATGGAAATGTGGAGCAGAATCACAGTAAAGAAAAAGCCTTATGATCCACTGGCATCAGTTTCACCCACAATACATTTTCCCATAATCCCCCTGTGTTTAACATCCCCTGATCCACTTTGATCCTGCTGGAAGAAAGCTTGGGAAGATGCTAGTCTTGGCAATAGAATCCTCACAATAAATACAGTATGGTTAAAATAATAATTAAAAAAGCGATGAGACCATTTATAAAACTTGTTTCATATACTTGGCATGGTAGGAACAAAATAAATGGCACACCAATTCTGGCATTGCTACAGTTTTGGATTCAATTCACTTGTGAATTCATATTTTACCCACACACACTTGGCATACATGCATTTGCTTTTTATCTTGGGTAAAGTTATTCCTTAAGGACCTGTAATGGAATACATTGTGATATTTTATCACATGCAATTAAATACAACTACTTTCAGAGCAATCATTTAACAAGAAAATAAGAGAAAATCTATCTGTATAGGCACTCACTCACAACATGACATTTATAGGGCCTTAGTTATGTATTATGAATATTATTGTGACATATATTTGATAGCAGATACATTTTTACACATTTACAAGTGTAAATGATGTAAAGCATGTAAGCTCATTGATCAAACCAGGATGGACCAGACATCACACCTTTAGAAAAACATTATAAAACAGTCGGTCTGTGAACAATTTCCATTTACAACTTTCACATCTTTGTAACTTAATCCACTAGAATGGTATATTTTCCAGTCTAGACTACCAACGTCCCTTCATTACTAACCTACTATACAGGAGCTTCTCCATCAACCCCACCCCCGCATGTTAAGTCTGTGTTGGGATCACCTCTAATTTTAATCATATTGGATTACAGGAATAGTAATTGCTGTCAAATTAGAGGGACCAAAACAGGAATGTTTGGTGTTCTATTGCCTTTTTCATGGCTGTGCTATATTGAATATTCCTGGTAATGTCAGTTGATATATTAGTTAATCCAAAGGTAATTCACTAGGGTCGTGCATTGCTATGTAACACATTTCACCTGATCTAAATGGGCTTGGACATTAGTTATTTCCAAACATGTCCCTGTAGCATAGTCAGTTGGCTTGGTCTTCCTTTTTCTTTTCAAAGCTGACATTCATAACGAACATCAGTAAAAATGGAAGTGAGCGAATGATTTCTTAGGTAATGTCTGCTGCTCATGGAAAACCCATGTCCTAGTTTTCTTCCTGAGACTTGCACTGTACCAGCCACAAGGTTTCTAAATTCTTCTTCTTATTTACTCTGTGCCAGTCTGGTTATTTTGACATTGTTTTGTTAGTGGTAAAAGGGTTAGCCTTATACCAATCTGTCTAGACTTTGATTAAGGGCGGTACCATGGCAACAGTAGACATGGAAAATAAAGTAAAGAAAGGAGACAAAGGGATTTTAAATTATGGATGCCGTGACTGTGACATTACCGATTGTATTCAGACAGCAGGTTAAGAAGCCAATAGGTAACTTTACAGATGCCAATGGGTCATGTGATCCCTCGCAATATGTCCATTACTTATGTGATCTCTTGTCATTGACTAAAGCGTTCCCTCTTTTCAATTGTAAATTATTGAGCTATTTGAAATAAAGCTGTTTCATTGAATGACATGTATTCCTGTGTTGGAGGAACCCTGCATGATGGCCGCCGTACCATACAGCAAGGACAAGCGGACGTGTGGTAAACGATGGCTGTGGTTTTGACGTTTCATTCACATTTTTCTTGACACCTGTATCTTACCTTGGACTGATCCAGCTGTTAGAGGCTAGAATTTAAAAAAAGAAAGTATAACATCTGTGGACTGGCAGAACTTTAAAGAAATCTGACACGCTTACACAACATGATTACTATTAACAAATGAAAACCAGTGTTGCTTCATGTATATAGTACTGTATAGTGTGTCATAGCTGAGAAAGGCATGTGGGTCCTTCAGACATGTCCAAGTCATAAGTGTCGTCTAATTCTGGCTGTTTGGACTTCGTGTGAGGTGCTTTCAGCACCTCCAGTTTTTTATGGCACTAAACACACGTAGTCAAGCCCACACAGTCTAGATTTGTGTGATCTGAGCAACAGGTTTATTGTGGTTTGACGATGACCTTGGTGTGTGCATGCCTAGCCACCCACAGCGAAAGATCAAGCCACCATTCCAAACTGTAAAAGAGAAAGAGGCCGACAGAATCAGGTCCAAATGACGCTGTACGCCAAAATAAAACAAAACACCGATGTTTAATTCTCTCTCTGTGGTCTCTCAGACCAGTAGGTGGACGAACACACCTGTGATTGACACAGGAATTGTTGCATTGCATCACTCAAGATCGTAATTGTATCTGCTGTTTTTCATATATAGCTATCAGTATTCACAGATGCCTTCTTATTTATTTTTGCGGTGTAATTTTGCAGTAGTTGATTGAACATAAGCGCATGCATTACATTGATTTACAAAGATTTTATATTTCTTTCTTTATTCTTTATTCATGTAAATATACATAAATAAATATAAATATTCTTTGTACAAATAGTCTTACAAAATGTGGATTTCCATGTATTTCCACGTACCTACCTGTAGGGTTATGCAGACAGATGTTTGTAGAAACGTTGATCTAAAAAGCCTGTTCTCCTGGGAAAGAGGAACACACGCTGGCCCCCTTGTGGACTCACAGTGAAACAACCATACAAGTGTACATGGCAGTACATGTGTGTGCGTGCGTGCGCGTGTGCGTGCGTGCGTGTGTGTGTGTGTGTGTGTGTGTGAGAGAGGGTCTGTTGGATCTGTACATTAAATTATAAACAGGCATCTGCATGTCTGCTTACTGTGGATGCACAGTTTGATGATACACATTTTGCTTGTCTGTGCATGCGTGCACCAGAATCCAATGTAATGCATGTGCAGAGTCTGCCCTGTGTGTGTGTGTGTGTGCACGTGCGTGCGTGCGCACTTGCATTCATTTAGATGAATAGGACGTGTCAGTGCAGCTCCTGCCCAGGGAGCAGCTGATGGGCCGTTTGTGTGCACTATAGAGGTCCGCCTGGCTCCCATGGTTTCTCTCTCTATCCCCTCCTCCCTGATTTTCTCCGTTCCCCTCCCACACACACCCCTTTTCACTCGCTGGCTCTTGCGCCACCTCCCTGTGGTCCGTGGAATAGCAGCCTGCTCTTTACGGCTGTGGCGCTCTGAGAAACAGAGGCTGCAAATTGCATGGTGACAGTCAAAAGTCCTTTACCACAGTTCACCGTTATGTATGCATATAGAGGTACACAGTTACGGTTAAAACATTCATGCACAAGTGGATGCCCAAGATAAATGTACGTCACCGAGATGTCATGGGAGAGTATTTGACCAAAAACCCCTTAAAAGCAGCGGATCTCCATCAACACACCCAATGTGCCATGGGTATAAAAAAAACATACATTTTTAAAAGAAGCGTGGCTGAAGAGTATTGTGTCTCTGTTTGTCTGTCTGGCTCACATCTACTAGGGTGTGGTTTAATATCCTGCTCCCCATTTTGTTTCCTCCTTTATTCCTCTCTTCAGTCTAACCAAGTTACATTAACTTAAGCATGGTTCACATTACACATACTAATACTAACTGAAGCTTAACAATACTGTATATATTTTATAAAGCTTATAATATCCCAGTATTTTAATATGTGCACAGATACATAGATACATAAATACATAGATGCATATATATAGAAAATAAATAAAGCAAGAAAGGGTAATCCTGTTCATTTGTGACATTAAGAGGCCTTTACCAACAGAAAGATAAACAAACCCAACAGGTGAATTGGCCATCAAATAGACAGCGAAAGCAGAATCTGTAACATTTCCAAGGCACAAAATCACAACAATACTTGGATGGACAGAAGCAGAAGAGCAAGCCTTACTTGTAATCCTTGTAAATCCTGCAAACTTTATATATGGGACAAACCTACAGACAGGATAAGGAGCTTCTTATATAAAACTGCCGCTTGCCAACACATTAAAATAGTTCAACAGTGTATGAATGGTGACTCTTCAACGCCTCAACCATGAAACGTGTGCATATACAGTATGAAGCTAGCTAACACATACGGTTTAGAACCTGCATTGGGACCATGTGTGTGTATAGCATAGCACACTGTACGGTATATCTTGACCGTGCATACGGGTGAAAGGGGAGGAGGGGGGGTCGGTTTGTCTGGGTCCCGCTGGACCTTAGGGAGGTGCTGGTGAGCTCCCTCCCCAAGACGTCCTTCCTTCTGGTCCTCCGCGCTGAGCCAGAGGAGCCTGCATACCTCATAACACCCCTCCCCCCTCCTCCCCTCACCTCTCCTCCCCTTGCTCCTATGTATGAGCAGTGAGTGCCACGTAGCTGAGCTTACGTCTGTCTGTCTGTCTGTGTGTGTGTGAGAGAGAGAGAGAGAGGGAGAAAGAGAAGGAGAGAGACATCTCCACGTAGGCTAATGCTTTTTGTTAAAAAGCCCAATATTGAACATATAGTTATTACACTTTTTCTCTCTGTCTGCTTTTCCTACACTTTCTCTCTCTCCTTTCTCTTGTCCCCCCCTCCTTCCCCTTTATGGGCGTACCGCGTAGGAAAAATGACGTTTGTTGCTAATGATCTTGTATTTCTTTCCAGGCTCATATTCAGGTAGAATATTCTCACTTTCAGGAAGTGTGTGTGTGTGTGTGTGTGTGTGCGTGCTTCACTGAGTTTCCAGTCTGGTGTGATCCCTAAATACATGATAAACTTTCTGAAGCATATGCATTTTTATTGCCACAATTTAATATTTCATATTTCAGTGGAGCTCAGCTAGAATTACGTTAGTACTGTGTCATCTCCTGTAGAACATGCTGTAAACTCCTTGCGCTCAAAGCTATTATACGTGATTGCCATCTAGTGGTGTTCACAGTATTAGCATCTTTTGATGCTAAAACTAAAGTCTTCCAGTAGTGTCCAGTATTTATTGATATTTTGAATAAGTGAGAAAGTAAGTCAGAGTGAACAGAAATCTATATGTTATCAATCTCATCTTGCACAAATCACCCAACAGTTGTTATAATAATAATAATATTAACAATAATCTTTATTTATATAGCACTTTTCATACAGAATTGCAGTTCAAAGTGCTTTACAGCGAGGGAATAGATGTACAGTTGTGCTTCCCATAAACAAATACAGACACATTAATAAAAAATGGTTAAAGCAATCAGATACAAAAATTTATAAAATTAAAATTAAAACAGGTGCATAAAAGAATACAATAAAGATACATAATATGATACTGAAATGATATACGTTAAAATTATTAAAAGAATCAGATAAAAGAAATATAAGAGACATTTAAACATAATTTTTGTTGCTATGTTATAATGTCAGAACCATGGTTTAGCACCATGCTAATCTGGTGGAGGAAGCACATTTTCAAGTAGCAGTTTAGTTAATTACCAAGACACCCTTGTACACATACAAGGGTGCTGTATACTTAAGTGTAGGAATTACCAAAACTCCCACGTACGTATACGAGGGCGCTGTATATCCCCTTGTACCCACTAACCTCAGTGTAGGAATGGCCAATTCCTACACTAAGGGTACATGGGTTGTTATGTAGGCATAACAACTCATGATGTAGCTATAAGTATTCATACAGTATAGTATATACAGTAGATTGCTCATGGCTGAAATGCATGGGGTTAGTAGTAAATGGAAACTAAATAGCTCAAGTACAAATACTGGATCATAATATAATTTGTATGCCTGGCAAATATGAGTGAAAACTTATTTTGGAACAGCATCTTTGGATGTAATAACACCTCTGTTGCTAGAGTATAATGCATCCACCTATCTGTTGCTAGAGTATAATGCATCACTGATATAATAAAATGTATTTATGTTGTACTTGTGTTAATTTGATTTCTCAAAGTAGACACAGTGCCGTATAAAACTTTGAAAACTTGAAACTTTGAAAAGCTCATTAGGGTCAATGGGACATTTGTTAATGCTGTCTTTAACAAGACTTCACATTTGCCATCAAACCCAATCAAAAAAAATCTCACCACTTTCCTTCAATAACCACCAGCCAGAAAAATGGCCAAGCCAGGCAGGCTCCAATACAATCTGCAAGTAAACAACATCATGTTGAACACTATGTTTCAGCCTAGAACATTTTGGTGGTTTTGTTTTAGAGCTATTAGAGAAAAGCATTACTGGCAGGAACAAATTCATGTATTTGATGTTAGCCATTGTCCATAACTCTTTAAGACCAATTACAGTACAGTTCAGTAAGTGAAATCAATAATTGTAATGTATATGTCTGGAGTTATTTTCCCTGGTAAATAAACACATTCTAAGTAAACTAAATGTATTAAAAAATGGGATTTTCATAATGCAACATGCTGTATTTCAGTTTTAAAGCTGTCAAACATGTTGGGATAAAATGCAGGAAATCAGATTTTGCTTTAAATATTTTCAAGGAACTACTCAAAAAGGCATATATACTGTATTGCACAAACTATTAGTATTTTTTCTTTTTTTTCTACCATTTTCAATTAATATAGTGAGTCTTTAATGGAACACGTATAATTAATCTAGTCATAGTCTCTGTATAGACATATTGTTCTTTAAAGTTCAGATCCACCTCATTGGCTCCAGTACTTAATAGAAGTGCACAACTTGGAATCCCCTCAGACATCTAAAAGCCTCTACATCTATATTCCCCAGCTCTATTAGATTGTGTTCCAGTTGCACTCGTACAAGCTTGCTAATCGTCTGTCCACCCCAGCAGAAAGCGTCTCGAGGCACAGACTGGATCTCGTTGTGATTCAGCGCAGCAGAATACAAGCTCTGGGGCAACTGCCTGGGCACTTGACGCAAGGCGTTGTGGCACAGGTCTAGCTGATGCAACACCTGCAGTTTCCTGAAGGCACCTGGTGCCACTTTGGAGATGGTATTCCTGGCCAGGCCCAAATGTTCTAAGTTTGGCAGGAGAAGGAAGGTGGCTTTGTTTATGGATGATATGAGGTTTCCCTCAAGGTTCAGGGTTATTAGCGAAGAGGGAAGGTGTCGTGGCACCTGTTTCAGATAGTTGCCTTCTAAATTGAGGCTTTCTAAATGAAGTGAGTTGATGAGAGACTCCCGGAGTAGACCCTTATTTGTGAGTTTGTTAGCACTCAGATCTAGGATGACCAGCTGAGATGTCCCTGTGAAGACCCCTCCACGGAACCCCTGGATCCGGTTTCCTCTGAGGTAGAGCTCCTTGATGGACAGTGGTAGCCCCAATGGAACTGACGCTAACTGGTTGTGGTCCAGGCTTAAGGTGCGCAGCTTTCCCAGAGGAGAGAGGACTCCATCGGGGAGTGATTCGGAACCCAGGCTGTTGTTTCGGAGACTGAGAACCAGCAGGCCAGGGCACCGAGACCAGACAGCCTCAGACATGACACTCAGACGGTTATTGTCCAGGCGCAGCTCCTCAAGAGAACCAGGAAGGTCAGTCGGAATGCTTTGCAGGAAGTTCTTGTCCAAAAACAGACGCTTCAGTGCCGGGATCCCCTCGAACCCCCCCTCTATTGTCGCATCCATTAGCCGATTGTTGCTTAGCACCAGAAACTCCATAGAAACATATTCCTTGAGAAGGTCTAGCTGTATGCTATCTATGCGGTTGTTCATGAGAAGGATGTAGCGGGCGTTGTAGGGAATGCCGTAAGGAAGCTTGTCCACACCTTTGTCTGAACATTGGACCACTCTGAAAAACAATAGGAGAAGCATTCAGACTCAATTCAGGTCAATGTGTATGTGCCACATCTGTACCTGGGTGCTGAATAGCTCCCACACCTCCTGCTACAGTACTTCTGGTCTCACACTGTTATGTACTCTACTAATCCACCATCTTGGTTTCAAACATTAAAAGTAAGCTTTGAGGTCAGGTAGTGTGTATATTGCACCTAAGGGGTCTATCTTTCTTATCCTTTTTCAAATACAAATGTGTTTTTTGCATCTCAAGTAACACAACTGCAACACATTTGTAACTACAACGTATTCATTTGTCCCAGGTTCCTCTGTTTCCTGAACATTTAAATGGCTTGAGCTATTAAAGTGATTATTTTCTGTACACCAGAGACACATGCCATTCAACCTGTTATTTACCAAAATATCAGGTCATTTACATACGTAATATGGACATTATAGTCAAGACATGCTTACCTTCCGTAACAAGCACACTCTGGTGGACAATAGTTGTCCTTGAAGTAGGGGAAATATGTTGGCGTGGGAACCTTGGCCACAATCGTTGTTGTTGTAATGCCATTTTTGCCTTTATTTCTCTTGGACTTATCTTTCTTTTTGTTTTTTTTATTCTTTATTTTTATGTTTTTTTGTTGTCTTGTCTGTGTTAGGGCTGTTGATTTAGCCGAAAGCAGGACAGGTGTAAATGTGCTTGCTGTTATCAATCTAGAGGTAAATATTGGCTGTTTATAAGTGGAATTAGATTTTTCAATAGGTTTATGTGTATTTGATAGGTTTGGGGTTTTAAATGGTCCTTTAGGCCTTGATGGTATTCCTTGTCTCTTTGTATCTTCATGGTGGATTATCGTATTTTTTTTCTTGATCTCCAAACTAGGTTTTGGCTCATCTGTGGGGCTCACTTGGTTCTTCTTGTCTTTTATCTTTAGAGCAATTTGCTGCTCCTTTGCTGCAGATTTCGCCACTACCTCTAGATGTTTGACTCTGACCTCGTCAAGCTTTTCACTGCCGACCGATGCTTTGGTTGCTGAACCAAATTTGACCTCTGACCCCATTCCCTTCAGAAGATGTTGTTGATCCTCAGTCGCATTCAACATGTTGGTGAGATCTTCTCCAAACAAAACGACATAGTCCTCCATCTCTGCGCCCAGAGATACTACAACCTGATTGGTGGTTGCATGGGTGGGAGGGGTGACACTGGAGAAAAAGAAAAGGTCCTGGTTGGCAGGAGGGAGAGTCACATCAGGTGGTGTGAAGCCATTATCATTATGAATAAGGGGTGGAGAGCCAGGAGGAAATCTAGATTGAGTGATAAACTGTGTGATAGGAGCTGACACTTCCTTCTCCGTATGAGAGGATAATGTCCTGTTTTGCTTTGTTACCTCCATATTTAGGTCGCCTGTGAACGGCGTCCTTGTGACGGCATGAATACCTGCCCGATTCTCTTCATATACATCCATCCCCGCCACCAACCTGCTTGCTCTCTTCACGCGATCATGCGTATTTATGGTCTCTCTCTCTGTGTATCTAGCCAGTGTTTTTCCTGTGGTTCCATCCTCCGGTTTCTTGGTCTTCTCAGAGTTAGTTTCCAGTCTCAAACCATGCTCCATGTCGTTTAACACATAACTTCTGTTGAAGTTTGTGGCGTGTACATATTCTCTGCTCTCCTCATCATCTGTTTGTGTGTCTGCCTGAGAAATGACAGCTTTATATCTGTCATCCCTCTCTGACCATGAGTCAGTGTCTTGGCCGAATTGAGCTATTTCTGCAAAAGGCAGTCCTGCAATACAGACGGAAGCCATTCAATAACAGTTTCTTTCATTTTACTGTTGTATATTTTCAAAATCAATCAAACATTATATCAGCACAAATGTAAAAATAATATACAATTCACGGGCTAAGTGCTCTACATGCATTGTCTATCAAAAGCTTACAGCAGGTGTGTGCCAGCCTAGGATTACTACAGTACATTCCTAAAAGTCCATATCCTTGCTAAAATATATTTTGTATACAGCTCCATTGTTTGTAGTAAATATTAAATATTGCTGAACTTACTGGGTTGCCGTTGGTAGGCATATCCAGATGCCACATGTACAACTAACAGAAGAGACAATGCTTCCATTTCATCTGCAGGATAACATGGTAATATCAAATGAATAATCACATTCTTGAAGGGTTAGAATGTAATGTTTTATCATTTTAATAATAAACAATACATTATACTAAAGCACTCTTGTTAATATGTATCTTGTTTTTTATTATTTTCAGGTTTGTTTTCTTCTTTTCTTATTTATTTTATAGTACATACCAATTACAGTACATCTTTTGACTAATATCCACCATACAGTACAACAAAGTCATTGCAAGTCATGTGTACAGATGTAGTTTCTTTCTTACCTGATGCAAATATGTCAAACCTCAGTCTTGATTTTGTCTAAGCTATTACGGTGATACACACCATTGTCTTCCATAGAATGAGTCCAAGACAACGTTACAGCTCTAAGCAGTCCTAACTCACATACACAAACCCCACTAATGGAGGGGAATAGGTCATTGAATTACCTATTGTAGAGCCCCTATAGGTCATATGCATAGGAGAGTTTCATGCACATCACTATGAGCCAGCGGATGTGTCATAGGTAATGATTCTTTAAATACCCTCACACCTACACGCCACGTCAGAAGAATCTGAAAGATCAATAGCGGGAAAATGTCTCCCGTCCAGTGGAAGGTCAGAGGTCAGACTTGGTTTATAGGGTGGCTTCTGTTTGCCCCATTCTAATGACACATTAGCATCCCAGTGGTTACACAGGGGTGACAAGTGGTTCCTATAAGCTGCTTAACCTCTGAATCATATGCTAATTCACAATACTACTTTTTAGGAAGAGGGGATGTGTACTCTACAGTCAGGCTACACATGTATATGTCTTAATGCAAACATGGTGACATATTCATAAAAAAAGTTTATCTGAAAAAGGTAACGATCACAAACTACACTTTGTGGAACAAGATGATTTTTGCACTGATGGGTGCAGATTGATGTCACAGCCTATAACATAATGTTACGAATCTCAACAACAATTACAATTTAACTATGCACCAACAAGGACCAACAAATCCGTACATTTGAAAATACACGATGTAGTCCTTAAGGTAATATTTACAATTTAATGTATTATCACCAGGGGGCGACATACAACCACAAATATCACAATTTTTACATTGGATTGGCATCATATGCTACCTTATATGTTGCTGGTGCCATGATGACGTTATGTTGACACGTTCATACATGTGGAATTAACCATTTTTATAAACCTGCCTGTAAAGAATACAAGTGAAATATGTTAATTTGCAATGAGGACCCACACGTACCTTTTACACCTTAAGGCTTTAGCATCACATTTCCTGTGAAGGGTGATTTAATACTTAAGAGAAACCGTGTGAAAAGCAGCAACAATGGAAGAATGAGGGGTGGAGTGCAAATTAACATGGTGTGTGTGTGCGGGTGTGTTAAGGTTTATCTTATTTATCACTGATTTAAATGAATTACATTTCCTACGTGATTTTATTGTCAACTCACCAACTATAACAACAAAGATTCTCTGCCTGAGCATATGCTGTATCTCTAAACTTTGATACAACAGTATCTGAAAACATTCTCCTGTGTAACAATGTTTGTGAATAATATTTTCTGCAAATAGTTTTCCCAACTGGGTCAAATATATCTGTGATGTAAAACAATCTGTGATATTTTACAGTTAAAATACTTAGTTACAGTTTTTTGGGTGGCATCAGTGAAGTGATGTCATGCTGAGAAACCTCTGACAACCTTAAAGGTGGAGTAAGCCCCTGCATGAATGAAGGAATGAATGAATGAATGTTTCTTATACTGTACTGCCTCCCAGTGGCTGGGGGTGTCAGTCACCACCAACAATCCACCATACAGTATGTCTTTATATGAGGGTGGGGATCTGACTGAGTGTGTATGCAGTGTAAAGTGTGGCCTACATGTGCGTACGATGTGTGTGTGTGATAGAGGATGTGGGTGTATGCGTGTGTTTAGGTGGCCTAAATGATAACTGTGCACTGCAAAAAAAATGTGATGGTTCCACACAGCCCTGGCTCTGTAAATAGCAACACAAACAAAGTGGTGCAGACTGCACCATACAACACATTGCCATGGCAATGTGTGTATAAATTGTTGGGGCAGAGCTTCTGACGGAAAACCATTTTTGTGTTGATGAGTTCATATCAACAATCTTTCTCAAGCATCACTTCCCTCAGCACCAACTGCCATGGGGCTCTTAAACACATTTTAAACTTAAAAAGACTTAACATCCATATTTTCGCTTCATGCCCCCAAATAATTGTGAGCACGGACAATGCTAAAGCTAACATTTAAGCAAGATGAATGAAAGCAATAGACATATTTAAACAGAGCCAGTGTTACAGTTAACCCACCTGCTCTGAGCTAGATGAGACGGATGGGAGGTTAACAAGGGTAAAGGTCAGAGGTCACAAACTGCAATCAATTCATCAGCCACAGAGAGCCACATTAGCATGGTGTGTGTGTGTGTGTGTGTGTGTGTGTGCATGTGCGCTGTCCAGGACAACAACACACAACAGGGGCGGACGTCTAGCCACTTCTTTAGCTACCAGCGCGTGGTCTTCAGGTGCCTGCACTCAATGTTCTGAACAGGCAGCGGACAATTACGTTGCATTGAGCGCATTACATTAAATATTCATTATAACAGAGGATGAATCTTGGAAGGGCAGTCATGACTAATTGCACATATTCACTCTCTCATTCTATTAATTTTCTATGTCTGGTAGTGAGAACAGTACATGGCTTTAATCTGATAGCAAACACTCTTTCTCCATGAATAGCTCTGCTATCTGCCAAGCAGTAGAAGCAGGTAAATATTAACAAACATTGACGATCCAATTTCCAATTATGTTCACCACCAAAACCTACATTTGAAGATAATTATAATTCAGAGACATTGTTTTTGTTTGTTTTATGGATGAATGTCTTGTTTTTTGTATTTGTGTCTGTCTATACACTCTGTCTTCTGATTGAGGTTCAAATGTATAGGACCACGTCTAGAATAACACTTGCCAATTAAGCTTGTGGCTTTGTTTTGCTTAGAGGTTCTTCGTGTCTGCTGAACATGCCACGCTAATAGGAACAGACAGAACAAGGAGGGTAGAGGACAGGATGAACGCTTATTATGGAAAATAATAGAAAAAAAATGTGATCAAGCCAAGGCAACACACCTATGCAAGATCCCTTTCATGTATGAGTAACTAATACAAACAAGCTATTTCTTTGCAGGCCACTCTAGCCTTATTAGCATCCTCAGTCAGGACATGCAATTCAAAGCAAGCTCAGGTCCTAACAGTGCTTATTAAAGGCAGGATCAGTTATTTTGGAGAGCGCTTGCTGACTTTGAGCTCAAATAAAAACAATGCCCGTCCGCAGTGCCGCCTCACACATTGAAACAAACGCATTGTGAAACATAGCGTAGTGCTATGGCTTTGTTGATGTGAGCGAGGTTCACCGCTATGTTTATTTATGGAGTCAGGGCTGTGTAGAAGTACCGGATTATTTATTCAGCACACACAGAGCTGTAAACTGTAAGATACTGAAATGCAAAATGCGAGGAGATATTTGGTGAATTTGACAAAGGTGTATTAGCTTATAAGCTTGCAATAGCTGACTATACCTTTAACTGACAAACTGAATCAGTGATGTATGAAACACAGATCAATATTTATTTAATGAGGTAGTGTGTAAAATCAGGTACTTTAAGACATGTATTGGGCAGAAAAAAAAGTAAGGACATTTGTGAACACATGCTAGCTGACTTGCGACAAATGCTGGTTGAAGAATGGGATGCCATCACCAATGTTGGGCAGTAGTTAGTAGTATCTCAGCGCTACGGAGGGCGTGGAGGAATATTGTTTTCATTTAGCTTGCAATAGCTGACTGGTTCAGCTGAATCGCTGCAATGACAACTGCTAAGCATGACTTCTGCATTGGCTTACATATGCTGTTGAACTTGAACTATCTGAGCAGTAGTCATGACACATACAACTGCCACTAAACCCTGCTGTGCATGCGTGTGTGTGAGTGTGAGTGAATGTCTGTGTGCGTGTGTGTGTGAGAGAGAGACACATGCACATGTGTGACAGTCACATGTCTATATTCATAAATGTGTGTATACCCAGCTGGCAATCGATTGTCAGGCGAGAAAAGCTCACCATATGCTAGTGTCTGTGTAAAACATACCGTTGTTTAATCCAGCAACAGCACATCTGTTTTTTAAAATGTTTTTTATATATCTGCCACCTTTGGGGGGCATTCTGATTCAACTATGTCAAACGAAATTGCATACATACACCATATGACCACTAATGTGAGTACTGTTGACCGTGTTACTCAGGATGTGTTGGACAGATGGATAGACAGGGTTTTTTTCTGGTTGATGTGGGTTATTAAGTCTGGTTAACAATTCTCCGAAGCTATTAAAATCTGTCACGCTGCTAATCAAGGCTGACAGGACACAAGGACAAGTGCCTAGTCCACACGTACATGGCTATTTTTAAATACAACGCTTTCATCCACGCACAACGGTTTATACGGTCACGCGTGACAGAGTTTTAGCAAAACTCATTCCAGGGTGAAGATATTTTTAACTCTGTGTTTAATCCATGTTCACATATGGAAAGGGAAAACAGAGTGAGTAATTTCAGCTTGTGCGCCGTTATATCCTTCGTTTGACGTCAGAGAGTGCGCCGTTATAGCCTTTGTTTACATAAGTTGTTTTTCTCCACAGGCTTGAACGCATGCAGTTGTGTTTTTGTGTGGATGGAGATTTTTTCTTTAACAGTGCTGTATGTATCTTTTTTAACAAAGCAGGAAAATATATACGTGTGGACTAGGCAATGGTCAGAGTTGAGTTTTTACTCCCCTTATTTATCCATTATGTGCAGCTAACACAATTACATATTTTGTGCTTATTTTCAAAAACCAAATGTCCAGTGTTGTAGTGGCAGGTCTGATAATGTATGTTGCTAATGAAATATCCATTATATAAAATTGTATTTTTGGAAGTGTCTTTTTGGAAGTGTCTGAAGTATTTTATGTTCAATAAAAAAAAAAACTCTGTGTGTGTGTGTGTGTGTGTGTGTGTGTGTGTGTGTGTGTGTGTGTGTGTGTGCGTGTCTGTGAGAGTGCGAGAAAGATAGGATTGGCTCTGCTTGTTACCTTGTGTAGCTTTTCAATGGAACAGCTGTGTGAGGTTAAAAAAGAAAAAAAGAAATGAGACACAGGCTGCCTGACAACTGCCTTCCATTGGCTGACTTTCCTGTTCTCTTAACCAATCACATAAGCCACATGCGGAGGCATGAAGGGTTTAAGTTCAGGGAGACAGTTGTGGGAGAAGTGGCTTTGTGGGGGTGTGTGTTGCTATTCAACACAAATAAAGAAAAACACAAGGATTAGATTCAATCTTAGTTTGGAACACTTTTCTTGAAATGTTACTTGTTACATGAAACCTTAAACCTTCATTTTGATGAATGTTTACATACTTGCTTGATTGTTTTATAAATAAAATAAAATGCTTGAAGCATGCTAGAAACTAGAAATAGCCTTTATTCTAGTAACTTTATTATCATCATTATTTACATCATGACAGAAAACTCATCATACAGTATTATGTTAATTAAATATTTAAATTTCTACACATGGCTTTCCACAGGTAATTCTGAGAGCATAATAATTTCCAGCACTCGTACAAAGTAGGCCGACATACTGGTTCCTTCGTACTAGAGTATATTGTATGCATTTTTATATGTATACTGAGACATGAGTTCACAGGCATTGAGTGGTTTTACAGTACACTGAGATTTGAGCTGCATCTCCAGGAGATTATAGATGTTTTGTTTGTTTTAAAGTGGCTCTGACACATATGGTTGGTAGATGTGAGATAAGTAGACCTAGCAAACGGTTTGAAGTTTTAAGAACAGTATCAGTCAAAGTAAATGTGGTTAGGTGTAATTGAAATCTATGAACATAGCTAACATGTTCACAGTGGGTGCTTAGTGAATTTTGTCTGTGTGTATGTGTGTGTGTGTGTTAGAGAGAGATTTTCCGCATGTGTTTGCATGCTGCCGAGTAAGTGTGATTGTGTGGGTGGGCTGTGCGCAGTTATATCCTGTAATTACCAATCAAAGGCAGCCTGAAACCCTGTGAGAATGTTCTGTGCTGCACTGCTTCTCTTCCCTGGAGGTCACACATCCTGTGAGCCAAGCTAGTATTTGTTGGCTCTCCCCATAATAACATTCAAGGCCTTAGAAGATTTCAAACAAGAACAGAAGCATGGTATGCCATGTGTTGTGTGTGGCTACTATGGTGCTTTATACACGGGATAGTTTAGGGACTTTTAAATGAATGCAAATACCACTGTAGGTCTACATGTGTACACACACACACACACACACACACACACACACACACGCAGGTCCCCACATACACGCAGGTCCCAACACCAAAACAGACACATAAGCACACAGTAGGATAAAGCTTTTTTTTTATTTACTGACACGATAAGCCAAATGGAAGGTTTCAAGTCAAAGATAGATAGCAAGAAACCGATACCTTATTGACAGTTCCACTGTGATATAACTGACCATTAACACACTGCCATTACGCACATATAATAGATTGCATCTGTTATATGTGTGACACACATTATCAGTTGCTATGTAATCACGATCACAATACTCAATGAATGACAAAGAGCAAACCTGGCATAATATACACACATCTTGGAAATGGTCTGCAAATATAAATGATGTTTAAGGACATTGAGCTAGAGCTAAATATAGCCCAGTTTATGGAGGAAAACAAATACAAACTAAGACCTGTGCGGATAGTGCTGAAACGTTTTTGACAATTCAGGTTCCATTAATAACAAAAGGCGCATAAAATAAAGTACAATAAATTAAAGTCAACATATTATGGTATGGCTCAGAGGTTAATTAAAGTTTTCACTATAAAACAGTGTGTGCATGTGATTTTGATCGTGACTTATTTCTCTTGTTGCTTTTGTTGATGTTCATTTTATTTTAATTAATGTGAATTAACGTGTTATTTTTTGGGAGGGTTTGGATATTATTCTGTAAGAATCAGTACTTCAACTGTTTTCAAACTGATCCAGGCCCAGACCCCTATTACTATAAGCCTCCTATCAAGTCATAAATTAACAATGCGCAGCAAGTTTCGGACATTCCTTTAGTAATAATAAGATCCATTACGTAATATCATAATTAACAACCACTACTGCATAAATCGTAGACATTTAACATAATTATAACTGTAAATATTAATAAAAAAAATGTATTTCTACCCCTCCCAAATAACTCATTTTGAGAAGTATTAATTTACTGTATAAATTTAACTCGTTTTTATCTCGTCGTTTTTCAGATAGAGTGCATTGACCCTCAGATCACCCTCATTGTACAGATGTTAAGGGGGAAACACAACTTTAAATAATCAGTGTTCAGACAATCAACAATCCAAGTCTTAAAGATGTGGGAACATGTGATTTAAAATGCTTCCCAGACAATCCCAGTCTAATCCAATGTCCAGTCCTGGATTATAATGTTTGATACACACCCACCAACTCCGAATTATAGCAATTACAGTCGGGATTGTGGAACCCCCAAAACAGCAAGAAAAACACATCCAAAAGAATACCATGTGAAAGCCCTGCATTTAATTTGCCTCTGTTGTACTGAAAACATCTATGTCCATTTCTCTGAGGTTTTCTAAATTCCCCTCTATTAGATTTCATATGTACAATATGTGTCTTCTGAAATGTGCCACTGCTGCTTTTTGAAGGGCAAACACAAGTCCTTATTAACATTAATGTTAACTTTTACATTTCATTCATTCCAATCTTATTCTTTTTCAGCAAACCAGCAGACCTTGGATGATTTTAAACAGAGATGACGTGTAGAGCCATTTATATTGTATAAAATGCAGATTTTTATAAAAATGTGGATTTTGTCAATATTAACACCGACATTGATGTGTCTCATCTTTTTTTGTTTACATCTTTAAAAACACATTTTAGGGTGCTGTTACTCTTTAACAGCTGGTTAATTGCGCTTGCCTCTGGCAGCCAGACCAATGGAAAGATTGGCTTTGTGATCTCTCCATTGGTCCACCCCCTTCTCCCTCCCACACATTGTCCATACTAAAACCCTGAGGTGGACTTTAATTTGTTGCACTACTAATTTTCCCTTCAAGCGCTGCTATAAAGGCTTTTAGCGATGCTCGAGCAGGGTCCTTGGAAAATATGCTAAAATAAATAGAAAGGGTCTTAAACACTTAAGGGGAACCAGATCTTTTGTGCACTGCATGCATGTGCTCTGTGTTCTTGCATGGAGCTTTTATGGTATGAAATATGATTGACAGCTCAAGAGAAACATACACTCATTCAAGAAGAGAGTTCCCTGACACAATATAAATTATTCTCATATTTTCATCACTTTCTTCCACACTAAGCTCCATCTTGCTTTTATCTCGGGATTCCGCCATTTTCTTTGTACACAGTTTGCTGTAACATGATGTGGTGATGTGTTTAAATGGTTCTGACCAAGTAACATTTGGATAAGTCTGGTCACGAGACACATCAATGCTGGTGTTAATATTGAACCCCATGTAGAAGACCAATGCATTTATCTTTAATTTGGCTATGAAATGGAAAACATGACACTAATAGATCAGTCACCTTCATAAGGGCTAATGGTGTGTGTGTGCGTGTGTGTGTGTGTTCGTGCGCGCACACATGCTTGCATGTGTTTACTTGCTTAAAAAACACTCACTTGAGTATTGTAGACTGTGTGTGTGTGTGTGTGTGTGTGTGTGCGTGTGTGTGTGTGTGTGTGTGTGTGTGTGTGTGCACGTATTTTCTGCATGTAACAAGCTACATTAGAGAATGCCATGCAGTTAGGCCTGGACATGTAGATAATAACTCTTACTGTAGTGTTTAGAATTTGTAAAATGTAGGTAGATATGATGTCAAAGACTTCAGCTTTGTACAGCTCAATTTCCTTTAGAACACAGTCTAAAGGTCATTGAGTCTGATATGGATCATGTTTGATTAAATGCCAGATGGCACAAGATCAGACAAATACATTTTAATCCTTTGAGAGATTTTTTACAAAATGGTGCTTACATTTGTAACCACAGTGACATTGCATAGATTTTCTTTTCTTTTTAAGGACTCGAGCAAAAAATATTTAGATTCAGAAACTTCACTATCTGAGTGAAGGTTTGTTTGTTGAAGATAAATGGTCAGATGAGAAATGTTTATTGCTTTGCAGTGGGAATATGTGTGTGTATTTTTTGGTTTCATATATGGAATCACTTTTACCACACACACACACACGCACACACACGCACACACACACACACACGCACACACACCTACGCACACACACACACATATGCGCGCACACAGACACACACACACACACCCTCGGGGTAAGTCCAATCCTAACTTTTTTTTTTGTTGATTTTATCCACCTTATTCCTGATCGGAGAGATATTTCTCATGATTCATAGTGCATTAATAACGGTTCCTGTTTGTCATTTCCGGGTAGCAATAGTTTATATTAGCAGTGGTACAGTACAGTGATTTACTGTAACAGGTGTTTTTTGTAGTTTGCATTTGCAATATGGCAAGTGGTCTGGGTTACATTTCAGCTGTGATCTTTTAAAACATAGTGAGGACTGTATTATCCCTGTGCTAAACTGACAGGATGCGTCTATTGTCAGCTGTTATAAAAAAAAATTCAGAAGGTGTGGATAGCGTGGAGCTTCTAAATAAAATCAGAAGCTTACACAATATAAACAAAATTGTCAAAATTGTCTGCAAACCTGGAGACTGTAGGCTAAGTAAGGCTAAGTAAGTACAGTATGGGTACCAGTATAGGTAGAGGCTTTGAATGCCGTATAAACCATAACCGATTGTTTGTTTCTTTAAAGACACCAGACGGTATGAAGAAATACCCATGTATTTAGTTGTTTTGTGAATCATAAATAAAGTTAACGTGAGCAATTAGTAGTTGTGCATTTTTATTCTCGCATTGGCAATCCTTCCACACACAGCATTATGCCGTCGATTCGGCCCCCTGCATTTGGGTGCTCTTAGGCAGATGTAGTGGTTTATGAGTAAATACAACGGACACTTCAAATAGTTAATTGTCAAACAATGTACAGATTAAATGCTAATCCACCCAGCTGTCTAAAACAAAATCCACACCATTCGTAAGATATCCAAAAATATTTGATTGTAAAGAAAAATAACATGTAACTTGTTTATATTGTTGGTACAGCCAACCATGGCACAAATTACCTGAGCTCATCGTTTCTCTCTATAAGCATATGCGGAAGTGAAAAACAGTGAAGGGTATGGCTGCGAACATACAGTAGGTCGCTCAGGAATAAGGTGGATATAACTTCACTTGTTGCTTAAAATATTTTCTGAAATGTCTGAAATGTTTTTTATTTTGAAAATATCAGTATCTTGTTTTTATTAATCTTCCTCCTGTCTAACATAATTCACTAACGAAAATAGCAAACTGGCATTTTTACAATATATCTATATATATACAGTATATATATATAAATTGTAAATTAACAAATGAAAGCAACATACAGGACCGGCATGCCGACAAATTCTGAAAATCCTCTTTAAACTCTGGGAAGATTTGGCTGTAATATTTGGTTGCTTTGAAACATGCAAACTTAAAACCTCCTTTAGTGCCTATTTGCATAATATGGAAAACAGCGTTATGGGAATCAACAATCACTCATTGTGTGTCAGTAAATATGTGCATCACTGTATGTTTGTATAAGGGTGATAGCTTTACAATGTCATGATGGCTATTGTGTCTGTGTGTCTATTAAAGAGTCTTACAGTTGGTAATTAAAATAGGCTAATTTTCTCTGCTGTCAAATTTAGAGATTTTGAGGAAGTAACACAATGCAGACAAAGACTAAAGTTGACAGAGTAATGATAAACAAAAATGTATTTAGTTAATTTATAAATATCCAAAATAATCATGAAGTAATTATGAGATTTATTACCATAATTGCCATAAAAAAGGGTGAAAAAAGAAAAAGAAAAGACAATATACTGCTAGCCAACATCGTATGCTCACGTCTCAGTGTGTTTATGCCAAGCATATCCTTGGGACACACCACTCTTGGACCATGGCCACTTTTAACCCTTCAACCTCCATATCCTGTATTCAGTTGAAACCTGCAGGAAACAGGTGGCTATCGTGGACACATACACGCAAGCCCACACACTAATGAACACACATTCATTGCATTGTGCCAAACATTAGGCCCTGCTATCTTCGGTATACTGTGTATACTGTATTGAACACATTGTCTTTTTACTATATTTAGTCAATCTCCACAGTCTAACTGTCATTATGGTGTTTACCCGGGCATAGACGCTCTGCCTATATGTATCCAGGTTAGTCTCCCTTCTAAAAACATACTTCTAGGTTGGTTACATTGCATAATGCAATGCAAAGTCAATGGAGAGCAATCAAATGTCCTCTCTTACCCCCTTCCCCCGGGTGTGGTTTAAAAAGTATGTCTCTATACAGAGCTCCTCAAAATGTGCTTTACCCCTTCGGCTGACCACATGTACACACTGACAGACATGTAGACAGTGTAATATCTAAATGGGAGTAGTGTACTGTACCTTTACCCCTTATCTTTTGTCTATCTGTCTACCGTGCTGTGCACAGTGTGTTTCCCATGCTACTGTAGGCCTGTGTGAGTGTGTGTGTGTGTGTGTGTGTGTGTGTGTGTGTGCACGTGCAACACACAAATAACCCACCATAGCAGGTGTTCAGCAGCTAAGGGTGAGTTTTGCAGCTGATATGTGCAGAACAGCCGAACTGTTCCTTTCTCATGTCTGCACGTATCTGAAGTTCACCTGCTTCAAAACAAAAGTGTTGACTGGAATCTGTTTGTTTGTTGAGAGAGAGAGAGAGAGAGAGAGAGAGAGAGAGAGAGAGAGAGAGAGAGAGAGAGAGAGAGAGAGAGAGAG
>JAODUE010025826.1:0-22658 GCA_027564755.1 Amblyopsis hoosieri
TTTGTTTGTGTGTGTGAGAGAGAGAGAGAGAGAGAGAGAGAGAGAGAGAGAGAGAGAGAGAGAGAGAGAGAGAGAGATGTTTGCGTGCATGCTAAATAGCAGACGATCGCTATGAAACACCTCAGCTGTCTTTGGGATGAGAGACGTGTCCTTGAAATTTTGACTCTGTCTATGTGTGTGTGTGTGTGCACAGACAGACATTGAGTTAGAGAGGCCTCTCCAGACTCTACCAATTAAGCTTGGAGGACCGAGGCTTGTTAAAGCCAAACAGGCTTTGTCTGAAATGCCACAGCACCTTCCCTGCCGTGTAGCCCTACTGTAAACAACTGCAGCTGACACAAGCTCATAACCACCCGTGTGATTGTTACCCAAAACACATACAGTAGTAAAGCTTTTTTGTTAATGTACTCTTAATTGATGCTCTACATCTTACTCTGTCTCAATAAAAACTGAATCTTATTTCGCGGTTATGTGTGTTTGCGCGTTTGTACGTGTGTGCGTGTGTTTGTGTGTGGAAGTGAGACATCTCATTTGGCTAGGTGACAGTTTGAAGGATATGCAGTGTAATTGTTGCCTGGGCTCTGAGTTGTCTAACTGAATTTCAGTTGTAATTGAAAACGTCTCTCCGGCAGCAAAGACTGTGGAAGTGGTTTATGCTGCCAATTAAAGCCACACCACCACTCCTGTTATCAACACAATTACAGACAGGTCAAGCTAGGGTTTGGTCGTTAGAGATGCTATGGTCCATGGCCGATGGCTGACAGACATCACGATATTGAGCAGGCATCGTGATTTTCTTTTAAAAAGTTGTCAAAAGTGGCAAAGCAGCATTCAGACTAAGTTATAAATATGTACTGAAATACTGCATAAAAATCTTTTCCATTAAAGGCTCACCGAATTGCTGTGATCAGGATCACCTTCTCTTCCCCTCTTTCTCAAACACACACACACACACACACACGCGCGCGCGCGCACGTGCTGGTGCAGACACATACAGTATTGGAGAATGCTATAGTATACGCTCATGCCATAGCTGTCAACAATATGCTTAATGTACAAAACACATCTCTCTTAGCCTACATCTGGCAAAGCAATCAATGTGTTATGGTAACATAATGCTAACAGCAAACACTAAACAAAATAGTTTGCTGCTCATGCTCACTCACTCACTTTGCTGTAGCCTACCATGACGGTTGTTCGCTAGATGTTTTGGTAGAGCCAGTTGAGTTTGGTAGAGACGGTTGCATCCACACCGCACCATCGTTGTCTATCCATCTTTTGCACAAATTATAAGAACACATCTCCTCCACACCACTTCAGTGGCTGTCCTCTTTCTTTAGGTGGGCTATAAACTCGACCGGTATTAGGACTACCGGTATGTTATTGCCAGATAGGCGAAGTGGTACATTTTACCGACAACATTTGCCAACGCCGCCAGATGAGTAGGGGAGGGTACTGTAAAAATGTACTGTACTATAGTCATTTATTTTCTACTTCAGTTTTATAGATATATTTAGTAATAGTAAGAAGTCACACTTTTTTGTTTTGTTTACATTTGAATTATTTAGGCTAAGGAAATGTTTAGAAAAATGTATATTGCCACGCGTGAAGAGAGAAAAGGTATAGTATTTCTTTGTTCAAACTTCAAAAGGTTTTCTCCAGAATGACTGAATACACATTTAATTAACTTTAGCAAACGAAATCAAGTTGGTTAGGAAAACTAAATGATACCACAGCTAGTTTATTGATGAATGAAGCTTGTGATCCAACACAGATAGTAATTTTGTAGTGACTTGAATTTCCTCAACACAGACTATAAAGAAAAAAACCTAATGACTAAACAACACAACGATTTGGACTGCTTATTTTTTAAACTTTCTTAAGGTTAGGCTATTTTCTTTCCTTTATTACTGCCAATTATAGGCTTGTAATACCCTTAGGATTAAAACTATGATGAAAGGATAAGTAATTATACTTGCAAAAGTAAAGATGTTTTGAATATTATAAAAAATGTAAGATTCCATTTTGTGGAAAGTTAACATTTTCTGAAAACCTTGTCATTTATATCCAATTGAAATCAACGTCTGCAAGCCACAACGCAACGTTTTATCAGTGCAAGCAGCCTAAGGGCCCCACTGTGCTCAGAATTGATTAAAACATCTTTATAGAAAACACTCCTTCAGTCTCAGATTAATTGGTAAGAGCTCTTGAAAATAATTAAACTGTAGATGATCCCTTTAGCTTTCTATAGCACACAGTCCAGGCATTTAAATAACTTTCCCTTAAAAATGGCTAAATCATCCTCTGCTCACAGTCCTGTGGTCACAAAATAAAGCTTATCATTTTGGTGTCACAGGCATGTTGACAACGGGAAGATTAAAGACATAAGCCCCCAACGATGTGTGCTCACACACATATTTGTTCAGGCTCCATTCAGATAGGAAATGGAATTGTAAGAGGCAAACTCTGTAATCATCAGAGAGCGCGAGTGAACGAGACTGATAAAACAAGAGAATGAAGAACGAAGCGATAGTGACCTGAAGGTCTATATGAGCATTCACGTACAGCTACTGTAGCAAGAACCCATGGCAGCATTATTAGCCATTGGCCTTTCTGAACACCAGTCTCCAGTGCCCTTACGCTCCAGCCTTCCTTCTCAAAACAGATTGGGGATTAACGTTCAATTGCAACCAAACATCACTGGGTAGAAATATGAGAAGCTCGTTCGACTGGAGAGCATCGTCTTCATTTGACAGACATCTAGAGAAGCAAGGTTCCTTGTTCTGACTTTTCCACAAGGACCCTTCTGCGGCTCATCTTTCTTCTCGAAGTAAATAAAGGTTTAACAGTAAGCACTGAAGTGACTGGCTTGAAAATAATAAAACATTTTTATCAAGTGTGCTGAGGTTATAAAAGGTAAAACATTAAAACGGAAAGATTTTTTCAAAGCCCTGTCTCCGAGATGAAACATAATAATCAGTATAGAAAGAACTTTGGCTCACACTATATTACCACGCTAGTTGTAATATAAGAGCAATTTCACAGAGATCTTTATTTTGTATTGTTTTCTTTAACCTTCATTTAACCAGGTTAGTTCCATTGTTCCATATTGTTTTTCCATTTCACATGAGACTTGGCCAGGAAAGTCAAGTCATTACAACTATAATACGTACAACAATGTATTAAGCTATAATCCAATCAAACAAGTGAAAATAAATTATATTTTAGACACATGGGAATAGTCTAGGTTTGGCAAACCCAATTAAATATAGGTAAACACATCAGAGACAGCTACTTATCGAGTCACCCCCGGACCTCACAAATAACATTATAGCTCTTTCCACTTTAAATAATTTCAGAATATGTCACATGACATTACTGAATATCACATGACTATACATTACAGTATGGTAGAATTATATATTATAACGAAAACATTATTTTACATTGCCAAAATCATTGGGGAGAAACATTGGCACAGCGCTGGCATAAACAATGGAAACCATGATTGTGGGAGCACACACTTGCTTCCCTGAGGCCCAAGGCTCTCTGGGGTACCTGGTGTTGAGGTTTTTAATAATGATGCCTGTTTGTATCCTGGAACAATGAGCACTTGGGGGGGTTGCATTTCAGGACTGACACAGCAGTATAATGGCTACATGCCACCCCAAAGGGCCAACCTTAACTCAGCTGTGAAATCCACTTCTTAGGAACAGGTTGAAGACAAAACGGACCGAATAGGTGGGAGAACGAGAGGGAACGGAACTCTCTCGTTCTCTTCCAGTGAGCGAGGGCTGACCTTTAGAAAGGACGAGTGGGAATTTCGACATTCAGAAGGAAGCAAGGTTGGCTAGCTTGTGATTGGTTTCTGTAGGGAAGCACCTTTTAATCGTCCACCATTCATACATCATACTCAGGCAATAGACATTCTCAAAGGGTAATCAACAACAGGCCAAACAGCATTTCCATCAGCCAATCAAGAATAGCTATAAAATTTGATGTGTGTGATGTGATTAAAATTAAATTAAAAATGTAATGCCATTTGGGGGAAGTTAATCGCAATGAACTTCATTGATTTTGTGGAATAGTTTATTTTTCTTCCTGTCAGCGGCACATTGGAAAGGTCTGTTTTCCATCTGGAAGTATTACAAAACATCTGCTGAAGATACAAGCTACTACAATATTCAACATGTGCAATGTCCCACTAGGGGGAAGTAAAGATAAAAGTGATAATAATAGAAATTTAATTAGAGAACATAAATTGCAGTATCCAACAGAGTACTGGGAGGTCAAACTATTGTCGTAAAATGGAACGTTATGGATAGAATCCCTTTTACATAATATACCACTGTTACTGCTATATGAAGTTACTGCATCATTTCAATAATGTTCAGATCAATAATAAGCTGACTGCACTGCAACAATGTCTGCCCTCAGAATTGAACCTATCCCACTGTCTATAGTTGTTATTGACAGAATTGAAACAGTCAATGACGGTGATAAACATCATGGAGCAAGATCAAATATGTTTGTCTAGGTAAATATCAAGATAGCTTTGATTTGGGTGCAGTAAATATTACTTCTGCATGCGTGTGCTTTAATGTATTTTAACCTACACACAAACCACTAATGCATCTGACCTTACTTACAGACATAGTCTTCCAACTGAAGCCCAATCCTTCTAGCACCCTGTCTTACACGCCGGTGTCAAGCTCGACCCAAGTGTTTGCTGGTTTCAAACTGACGCATATGGTAAATGCACTTGCACCCATCTGAGTAACTGTGGGTGTGTTGGTCTTAAAGGACATTTACAGGGAAGCGGAGATGACACTGATTGGTTTAATGTTATGCCAAAAACACACCCATGATTAATGAAGAGAGAGTAAGTACGTAAGTAACATTTTGAACCATGTGCCTGGCACTGCAACCTTTTTATTGGCATTTAAGTAGCATAAGTGGATGTGGAGATGCCTTAAATGCACTTGCACCATGCACTTTAGACTGCAACCTTAGGTCATTAAGGTAGGATAGTCCGTATTGCATACAATTGTGCTTCATACATCATTACATGAAAGCACAGAGTGTGTTCCAAACACACCCAAGAGGGTCAAGAAACACCGGGAAAATAAGTTTTAGAAACAAGGCTCCGCCTGTCTCACCATCTGCTCCTCACCGTTCCCAGAGAGCTAGATTAGCTGTGTGTTCTCCGGCTCAGCAATTAAGACGTATAAGAATAGCGAAGGATAATATACTGAGCTGCTGGGAAGGGCTGGAATGAGGCAGCCATTTTAGGGCAGTCCGGCTCTAATCACAGCTGCAGTTTCACCCCTGGCCTGTTGATTACAGTGCAGCTGCGGGTGCAGCTGGGAAACCTCGCTGGCACACAACAGAGTATGAATCATAATCAACGGTATGAGGACAGTTGGTTCCAGACGGCGTGAAGAGAAACTGGGGTCTGGAGGTGCTCCAACACAATTGAGAGAAAAGAGGTATCTATCTACGGAGCAGTTTAATTACTGTGTAAAAGGTGATAGGCAGAGACTTGGCTGTGTGTTCTCAGATGTTGTATTTGAATGGAAATTGCACAATTAACACTGTGATGATACTTCCAAATCACCCAACTCTATTTGCTAAGTATCTAACTCTTACCACCCCCCCACCCCCCCCACACACACACACACACACACACACATACACCATTTTATGTCGGCCTATTTAGTTCATTTCTCATTTATTTTAGGGCTGTCAGAATTTAATTGCTATAAATATCACGCTTTACGTAATTAATTGTGATTGATAGACTACATAGTTTTACCTGTTCAAAGGTGTTATATTTTTATAACAAGATATGCCAGATTTAACAATATTTTGTATTTATTTTATGTTTAAATGAAATAGACAGATAAGGTGCAATGACTTCATCTATCAAGATGAAAAAGGTCACTGGATGAGAGGCAGGTCGAGTGGAAGCGGCCAGATAACATCCCATCGTGTTTACAGATAACTCTGGGAAAATTAACGGCAGCTTGTACTGTGTTTATCGTCTCGATCAGACACAAATGTTTTTCTTCCTGGTCTGACATGGAGATATATACCGTAGCAGCAGCATCCACCAAGGCAATCCCAAAACAAACCTTAATTATCTGCGTCACCTTGATCGTTTGCAGCCTTTTACCAGAGAAGTCGAAAATTATCCTGCGTACGTTTTGTGTGCAGTAGGCAGTCCCAGCGAGTGGAGTCAATTGATAACATCCTCAAAGCCTTATCAGGGAGGTCAGATCAAACCTCTGGCCAGTGCAGGTAATCTGTCACAGTAAGGTGGCCTCCCGGGGGACAGTGGCTGGTGGACTTTATGTTGCTTTTACAGCGCACACACACGTACACACGCACATGCGCGCACGCACACACACACGCGCGCACACACACACTCTTTAATTTAGTGAATTTTCTCACTCAATCACTCTATCCATCTAAGGCTTTAATCTGATTTCAAAAGGCTCACACACAGATGCAGGCAGCCCCCCCTTCCTACGCACACACACACACACACACAGAGACTGATGGAGCCCATTACGGGGTCTCAGCAGGGCAGCAGACGGTGTCCAGCTCTGTGGTGTTCGACTGTCGATCCATTCCACTGATAGAGAGTGAGCCTCTCACCGCCGCCACAACACCAGCCTCTCTTCCTCTGCTCTGGCTAATGCACTCTCTCTCGCTGTCTGTCTGTCTCTCTCTCTCTCTCTGTGGAAAACACACAGCTGGCGCCACACTGGCGCATGAACGTGAACTCCAAAGTGTGTGCACGGCAACATGCGCATTTACGCAAGTGCACAAACACGGACACAAAAACGCACATAACCCAAACACGCGCACGCGCGCACACGCACAGACACACGCACACTCGTCTGACACAGAATCCATATCAAACACTGCGGATCCCCTTCAAGCTAGATTTCAACCTGAATCGCTAGCAGGTTAGTGGCTAACAATCGGCCTTATCTGGCTCTGGGGCGCCATGTGTCAATACTTATGTTAAGTAGACCATGGACGACACAGACTCCCTGCCTGGGTTCCTATAAGATGTACTACACGTCTTTCCATATCAATAACAGAAGACGTGAATAAATAAATGGAAAAGCAGAAGGCGATAAGCGTCAAAGCATAGCGGTCCCATTGGAAGGAATGGGGGGTTTGAGGCTGTAGGGAAACAGAAATAAAGAGAACGAGAGAGAGAGTGAGAGAGAGAGAGAGTGAGTGAGAGAGAGAGCGAGAGTGAGAGAGAGAGTGAGAGAGAGAGCGAGAGAGAGTGAGTGAGAGAGAGGGAAAACGATATAAATATAAATAGAGATAGAGAGTGAGTGAGAGAGAGTAAAAGAGTGATAGGAAGAAAGAGAGAGAAAAAGAGTGAGAGAGAAAGCCAGAGAGCAAGAAAGAGAGAGAGTGTGAGAGAGAGAGAGAGAGAGATAGAAAGACAGATAGACAGTAAACAAATGACGCAGGGGGAAGCCAGGCGCCACTCACCGACACAGGACCCGTCGATCTCCTCGTAGCCCACGCTGCACACGCACCTCCCCAGCGGCACGAGCCAATCGCCGTCGGCGCCGCAGTACAGCTTGGGCGTGTCCCTCTCCTCGGCGTGGTTGACGCACGCCCCCCGCACCTCCACCAGCGAGGAGGAGTCGACGCGCGGCACCGTGTCGGGGAAGGACGCCAGGTTCCGGAGCGTGAACGGGCATTTCTTGTAGTACACCCGGACGGACACTAGGGCGATGCAGGCGCCGATGTCCTGGAAGGCCAGGTAGAAGCCCTTGCGGTTCATGGGCCCCACCTCGCGCACCTCCGTGTTGAGCTTGAGGATGCGGTCGCCCAGGTCCATCTGGGTGAAGCTCTCGTCGGCCGCGATGGTGTCGATCTTGGTGTACTGCGCCGGCTTGAACTTGACGCCGTGGGCCTCGTCCGTCTCGTGGTAGAAGAGGTTGAAGGTTTCCTTGCAGGTGCCCGACACCCAGGGGATGGAGTTGCAGTCGCGCAGCGTGAAGCGCAGCTCCACGTACACCTTCTGAGCCGCCTGACGCGAGATCCAGTTGGAGCGCAGCCAGTTGTTCTGGTTGGGCTCCATTACGTGGCACACCTGGAACGTGTGGATGGGCCGGTTGTGTTCATCCATCTCCGTAATAGCGTCCCACTGCAAAGAGGAGAGGAGAGGAGAAGAGGAGAGGAGAGAGGAGAGGAGAGGAGAGGTGAAATAGAATACGAAATAGAAATGAATATGAAAAAGGAGGAAAAGAAGAGTAGAGGGTAGAGAAGAGGAAAGAGAGATGCAAAACAATGTGTTTAGCATTTGGAATCTTAGCGTGACCGTATATGAAATCAATATGTACAGCTCAGCAATATGTAAATTGATCACACAAAAGAGGCTTCATTTATACAAATGTGCAAACACAGCTTGAGGGTAGGACTATGGTCTCCAGTCAACACAGTGATCAAAAGTGATCAAAAGAACTCCCACTGTCCTCTTCGTGCTAAACGCTCACCCTAACCTATGTCGCTTTTAAACGTCTTTAATCACAGTCAACATGCCACCAGCTCTGCCACTCCCTGATCATGTGATTAGGGGACTATGGCAGCCTTGCTGGGTCACAGGGTTACCTGTCCCGGTGTTGCCAGGATAGAAGTTAATGGAGGTTTTAGCCCCCCTCTGGTTTCGCACCACTCTGGCTTTTTATTAGAGTGGGGACTGTCTACAGGGGTGACCCCTGGATCACCTCGCCTCAACCTCCAAGAATCAAATTACCTGCCTGGGAAGGAGTTCTTAAAAAAAGAAAACTCCCTGGCCCTGCTACAATACAGCATTTTACCACCCACAAGCCCCAGAGTTTAGTTCGGTGTGTGGGTGTGTAAAAAATGTGTATGTGTGCGTGTAAGAGACAGAATCACGAACAGTGTGAAAGTGAGCATAGACGGCCTGTTTGCTGTACTATAAATATTATTATCCCACCAGCTACACACACACACACACACACACACACACACACACACACACACACACACGTATGCACCTTAATCAGTGTTATTTCCAAAGAGACTGGCTAAGGAAGGGATGCGTTTGGGAGTTTAGGTGAAAAAAGAGCATTCACAGAGCTATTAGTTACCTACCAGCTAACAGATCCAGACAACTGCATTCTATCTTTAGAAGCGATAACATCGCTAACCTTTCCCCATTGTTCTCGTGTTTCTCCCACCCAAAAAAAGAAAGAAAGATAAATAACTACACACACAGATGCATTCATCCATCTGTTCAAATTATTAGCGAATAAATAAGTTCTCTATGAACTAACCCAGTGTACAGAATAGAGGGGAAGAAACACTGGCTAATTTGCCACATGAGCCAACGCATTTAATAAGCAGTCTTGCACTTAGCTAAATATTACCTCATGACGAGAGTGGTAATCAAAGCCTAATGTTTGCTTTCACATAATCATTATCCATTTTAATAACATGTTCTAATTCAATCACGCAAAGACGACATGTTTTAATCTGTTCTTCCCTCAAGGTGTCACTGTAATCGTAAAATAATTACAGTAAAACAAATTGATTCTGATGAGCTAATATATTGCCTAACACATATGGGGCTACAAATGAGGAATCCTGATAGGAAAGTATAAAGTGAAAAGTGATGATATTTGGCAAGATGTGTTTCAGGATTATGTGGCCACACACAGCAGTTAAAGAGCTACAGCTACTCGTGGAACCGCAGTTCTACAAACGCACATAAATAATCCGGAGCTGTAATAATGATGCCTACCATACATCAGGATACCAGTCAAGTATCAATGTTATAAACATGCTACAAAATATGTGTGTAAACAATCAGTTTTAATAACTCAATCTTAAAAGTGGCCTAACAATAAAGTTCCCAATAAAGAGTACAACTGCAATAAGTGCAGTTGACAACTGTGACATTGTTCTACAGAATGCATATGCAAGTGCATTTCACTGCATTGTGCACTGTAAGTGGATGAGAATAATGAAATGCAGTGGATGAGGGTTTAGCATCTGGCAGTCTATCCATTCACCTAACTGTAATGTAAGGATAGCAGGACAACATAAAGAGGAGCACATAATGACTTCTCATATAGAGTTGTTTAGCCCCACATAGGCTATCTGAAACATGCCTGAATGCCTGCTCTGTTATTTGTGCATTTGTACCTGCATTGGTGAGAATGATGCTAGAGATTGAACTTATAAATGGCGTGGGTTTGACTTCTCACTTCTGCCATTTTTAGCGAACGCGAACACGGTGACAAAAGCGTTATGTTATGCGTATAACTACTGTTCCTAGGAGGGAAACGCGGTACAACACAAAGCTCAACCTAAAGACAAGTACTATAATCACACCTGAAAGGCTAGGCGCAGGCTGGTGTTGTGCCAGCTCTATCATGCAAGGCTGGCACATAAATATACTGAAAAATACTCACTTTGATCACACCCCCTTGTTTAATACAACTCTACTCAACTCTACTCCGCACTGAGCTATATGACGAAGCGGTCCTTAGCCGTGTTGTATCTTGTTTCCCTCCTTCTGGGAACACTAGTTATACAGCATGCATAACGTAACATTCCCATTAAGCCAGTCCACAACACATATGAGACTTACAAGTACAAGCCCCACATAGTACTGGATAGGCCCAAACCGCCACCATACAGCAGCTCTGTAGCTACAGGACTGGAGGTATACCCTTCACAAAGGCAGATGACCTTAGTGTCCCCACTTTTCCTGTTGGTACAGGAAAAGTGTGGTATGAATGTGGTATTGTCTGGCCTAATCAGAACATGATGGCCCTCTAATAAGTGAAGAAATATAATATTTCCAGGTAATGTGGTCAGCGCTCCGGGCAGTCAACCCCAGCCTGCATAGCAGACATCTTGTTGCACAATGCACCCCAGTCCTCTAGAGAAAAAACTGCGGTCACCACCTGGAACTCGAGCACCCTGCTAAATGGAGCCCCTAGCAGGTGGCAAAATGCACGGCTGAGCTGATGTTGAGACACTGAAGAACTAAAGAAGCCCTCCCAATGTTGGGGTATTATAGAGCTCTTCTTGTGGGAAAACCAGTGTCGGCAAATTAGGCTGTCTGTGAAACTGCCTGTTTTCTGGTCTGCAGCCATAATCCAATCATCTTGAATTCTTATGCTTCAGCAATGAAACAGAGACAGGGTTGCCTCTATGCACTTGGTGAAAGTGCAAGGTGAGAAGGATCAACCGAATACTACTAAATACTAAATGCAAACCTGAAATATTTTCTGTGGTTCTGGTGAATGGTTATGTGAAAGAAGGCTTTGGTCAGGTCTAATGATGTGAGCCAATCCTTCATCCAAAAGCAATGCAAAAGCGTAGAGCTGTCAACATATTGAACATGTAAATTTAATCTTGAAGTTCATCGCACTTTTGTCCTGCCACAACCTTTTTCCTGTGTTTCATCCTGTAAGCAAAGGCTCTTGTACATCTGTAACATAACAGAACTGAAAGACCTGATTTGAGCACAGTATATTTTGTATGGCTGCTTGTTAGAAAACCTTCAAAGACTGGAGAGTAGAATGGAAATGCCAGCACCCCAACATTCTGTACAGGGGCTAAATGAGCCGCAAAGGAGTGTTCCAATTGGGAGTGGCAAGGACAATTCAGTTTACAAGGTGTCATCAAAGTCCATGAATCTATGAGATCCATGTATAGGAGGTGAGAGAGGGGTGGTCTTATTTCAGATGATCCATTATCTTAGCTTCATGACAAAGTCTGTGTAAAGCAACAGTTGTGTTTTAACCAATGTATGATCTGGGGATAAGTAAAATCCTTAAAATCTGAGTTTTTGCACTGGCGGTGAGGACTGCTACTGTGCCAACAGCTCTCTGCAGCTCTGCAATACAAAGCAATAGAGGGTATTCTGAACTGCTAGCTTCTGGATGCATAGCTGCATCGACTGGTGCTAGAAGAAGGCACAGGTTGAAGTCCATACCCCAGTCGGAAAAGCTTTGACCAGTATTCATTGCCGTAGTTATGGCATTTAGTCAAGTCGTCATATTCTTCAAGTGACTCATTTTCCAGTCCAACAAGATCCGGCATTTGAAGCATCCTCACATTGCATTTTTCTTTGGCATCAATTCAGCCTCTGCATGCTAGTTTACATATATTTTCAAAATGATGATATGTAACAGAGTCTACGAGGAAGTCACAGAGTTGAATATCTGCCTGAACACGGAAATCTTAACCGAGCCGATAAGGAGACAAAAATAGACAGGCAACGAGCCGGCTTCACACATTGCAAAGTAAATAAAGAGCGCTGCATAACATCATGATGCCTGTTAGCCATTGGCGATGGACGATGGCATCGCATTTCGGCACAACCCTAATGGTAACCTATGATGTATGATTCTATAATGAAATAATGAAAACATTTTATTATCAGTGTGCTTGTTCCATTATTGGTTTAGCTATTACAAAGTGCATTGACAAAGATGCAAGGAAGAGATTCTGGGTCCCTCCAAAGTAGGTGTATATTTTTCAAGCCAGCAAGACATAAATTAATTAATAGTTCCAAGATTCATAAAACCTTCTTTAAATAGCTAGAATTTTAATTTATTTAGTTTGTAGGTTGTTGCTTGTTTGTTCAAATCTGAAAATAGTAACAGCTGTCTCATCTGTTTGCCTTCATAAAAGCCTTTGTCTGGCTAAAATATACACAGCTACCAATCATGGTGAGAATGCTTTGGTGTGATGGGGGGTCATGGGAGGGGGGGGTTCCAAAGCACTAAAACTGCATCAGGTAAATTTGCTTTTCCTTCAAATATTTTCATTTGTCATTCTTTGCTCTTCTAATGTGAGGATTTTTTGTGACAGGGGCTGTGACTGAAAAATTGGATGGAAACAACTTTTCAACCTATTGTCCAAATCTCTGAGATAGTGAACATGTGCACACGCAGGTATGCACGTAGATACATACACACAGTGAGGTCAGACATAGCCCTCAGCAAGTGCAGAGGACATTTCACAGTGGACCAAGTTATGTTATTCTCTCCAAGCTGAGCTGTCAAATTGAAACAACATGCCACTTACTGTATTAGCTTGTTGTATTACTGTATGCAGTAGTTTAGAGTCCTAGAAATCTATGTATTATTTTATTTTCCTGAAATAAAAATGTAAAACAGCCAATCAATTCAGAAGATGTGAAATTAGCATAAACGTCAACATTGCCGCCCTGTCCAAAAATAGAAGAAATAGAAATTGGCTAGCAATATAGGGAATGAGAAAATATTTAAGATGATACAGTATATACAAACAAAAAAAAATAATCAAAAAAATCCATCCATCCACCAATAAGCCCCCTTTAAACACATTCTAAGCAGACATGAACACCTTTTACTGTATATAGAAGTGTCAAATCCTCAGATAGCTGATGTTGAGCAGCCAAGTGGTAGAAGCACTTGTTCAAGAGATTTGCATTCACAATGCTGATAATAGCCATTTCCTAATGATGCTGCTTAAATGCCTTTTGATCTATATCACTTTCATTTCAAGGAGGATTCCAGCAATGACACTTCACATATACCCCCAGCCTATCGCAAAGCTGCTCTTACGATAGTACCTAAACGTAGCTTTCACCAATGTGGTTTTGTTTTTTGGTTCTTTTTTTGTTTTGTTGTTCAACACCTAAAACTTTGAAAGTGAAATCTATCTGCCAGGATGTCTGGCTACTAGGCTGCCCTGGGCTTGGCCCTAACATGCATAATTGAATAACGGTCTGGAAGTCAAGACTTGATTGATTGTGGCGTGAGACAAGGCCTTTACAGTCCGTCTGCCTCAAATAAAAAAAGAGAGACAGTCATTTACCGGCTGACCATTTGCAGGTGTTTCCTATCTGTTTAAAAGCCCATTTTGAGGCCCACACTTTTAACTACACAATGTCAATACTTTTTCACCTTGTCTCGGCAAGATGGGAATTAAACATTTAGAGATTCTAACCACTCGGCCTGCCGACCCCCATTCCCTGCCTGAAGTTGTAAAAAGGCAATAGATTAATTTGAATAAATACACCATTTAAAAGTCCAACGGCAGATGAGGGTGTGCTACAATACAACTACTATAAACTATAAAGATCCTATTACGGTCAAAAACTAGTTAGACAGGCTTAAGGTGTTGGAAACTTGGTGCTGGTATTGGCATTAAACATCTATGTACTGTAATATGATGTATTACAAAATGCTTAAGACATTCATTCTATTTTATGTGGAAGCCTTGAAGGCGTGTGATGCATACATTTTACAACAGTATTAATACATGTGAAAATCATGTTAATACATTATAGAATATTGACAATATAGCTAAACTAAAACACACTATAGTTAAAATGGCATGTTGTCAAATAAGCAGGCAAAATGTAAGCTTACCCCAAATGCAATCCAATAATTAATCTTTAAACACAAATGAAGAGATTTGTTGAAAGTATAACAGGCCAAGAGCCATGCACCTCACATTTAAATTACATTCCCGATGTCTGCTTGAGATGATATCTCATAAGTGCATATCTCATAATCTGCCTCTTCCCTCAGCACAGTGCAACGGTTATATTAGTGATTAGCTGATGAGATTTATATGCTGATGAATGATTTGAAGATTTGTTGAGCCTGTTTATGCTCAGTGCTTATTTACACAGCGAGGCGGCTAGTTATTTTATAAATTAGTTTTATTCCGTTTCATGCGATTAGCGTGTTTAATAGCCGTTATGCTGACATCAGAAAACAACTGGCGAGTGAATATGTCACAAATTATAATTTGTAACACAGATAAATAGGGCAGCATTGTATGCCTATAACTAACTATCTGTCATGATGCGCAGGACGAACACAAACGCACGACACCCAGGCAGGTTTTCAAGGGTTTTAACCACAAAAGACAGACGGCTGCACGGACAAGAAACAATGACCCATCACGATACCCAGGTAGGTTTTCAAGGGTTTTAACTGCAAAAGACAGACGGCTACACGGAGAAGAAACAATGACCCATCACGACACCCAGGTAGGTTTTTAAGGGGTTTAACCACAAAAGACAGACGGCTACACGGACTAGAAACAATGACCCATCACGACAACCAGGTAGGTTTTCAAGGGTTTTAACCGCAAAAGACAGACGGCTAACAATGAAACAATGACCCGACAAAGATGAAGGACAACACAATGGCTTGAATAGAAAGAAACGAGACAGGCCACGAGACAGGGAACAACGAGGGTCAGGTGAAAGCAATAAACAATCACAACACAAGGGCGCTGACAGACGGACCGGGGAAAACAAAAAAGACAGAAAAAAAGGCTGAAACACGACAAACAGAAGGAGGTGGACAGCAGACCGCAACACTACAACACACTCACACACATGCACACACACACAGTACCAATACACATAACCAATAATAATGTTGGAATAAGCATGAAATACAGTACATAGGTACAACCACCATAAGATGATACACAGCAGTTATTGAGAACATGTGTAAACTGAGAATGGGTCATCCATGTTGCTTTTTTATGGCTTTCGTGTGCTTGCAAAGCCACATGTGAGTAGCCGTGTTTATAATGGCCAACGGCTGCTCTGAAACAAACTGTTAACACACGCAGCATGGCGTTAATTTAAGTGGCTTTGACTAAATGAATGGCAGCGGGCCACTCAGAGTGTTGCTTATTTACTGCCTGCTGGGAAGAGAGGAGAGTAGAGACCCCCCGCATTGGCAAGTGGGATGGGGTCGAGGGGAGAGATATTGACCAGACGCCAGCCCGATAAAACCCGCCTGCTATTCCATACTCATAATCAACAGGCTGTCGGTACTCAGCAAACCTATTGACAAGCTCTTCCTGCTCATAAGCAGGCCTCCGCCGGTGAGAACACAGACTGGCAATGGCTCTGGACCCATGCTTCATGGCCATGCATGCTGATTGTATGAAGCGTGTTTGTATGCAGGTGTGTTTGTGTGAGTGTGTGTGTGTGTGTGTGCGTGTGTGCACGTGTGTTACGTCTGCCGGTAAAGAAGATAGGCTGTATGTGTTTTGTACTGGCCACCCATTGGCCTGATCACTGCTTCTTTAGTGCCGTTTAGTCCACTTACAGTACTCTATGTCTATCAGTGGTTGATTGATTGATGGCTATAGTCAGCAAGCTAAATGTAAGCTAATACACTTTTTGTCAAATTCAACAAATTACTAGTTTACCCGTTCTCTGTGTGTGTGGTAAAAAAAACTGTCCGATCCTTCTACACAGCCCTGGCTCCGTAAATAGTAACATAAGCAAAGTGGTGAACACCGCTTCAACAAAGCTGTAGCACTACGCTTTGCTTTACAATGCATTTTGAACGGACCACGGAGCAATACTGTTTTGAATTTAGCTCAAAGTTAGCAAGAGTGACTGACCCTAGCCACTTATAAAGAATGCATGTTGTCACATTGATGAGCTTGCACACTGAATAAGGTATGTGGCACAACATGCGTTAAAGATCATTACGTCTCTATTAAAAACAATAACGTGCAGTGTTTCTCACAGAATTTAGAGAAACTATGGGGGGCTGGACCTCAGACCCTCTAGGGAGGTCCAGGGGCATGCTCCCCTGACATAAAATTGTGAAGGGTTTAAAGTTAAATGCATAAGTTTAGTGCACTTTGAGAGGCTAGATCTGTGAGGCAAAGCAGGTCTCTCGCTTCCTTTTTCACATGTGCTCCAAAATTAAAATATTTTAGAGCGCAGACAAAAATATGGGGGCACTGTTTAAATTCTATTTAGCCCAAACATAATGCAAAATTCAGGTTTTGTATTTTGGGTTTAATATATTGTTATTATTGTAAGATGTATTAATTGGCTGCAGATTCTGTAGTTTGGTTTTAATCACGTAACAGAGGAGACATGAATACAGTGTGTGATATGAACATGTTTTACTTTTCATAGAATAATGACACAGAAAACTGTGACATGGTCACATAGGCTACTGTGTATATTTCCACTTAATTAATGTTCTACAGTAATATCATTAATGTGATATTGAAGAATATAAGGACAACCTGAACAGCTTATATAATTTTGAGCAAACTTTTTTTTTCTTCTTTTAACTTTTTTTGAAATATTTGTATAATATTTAGAAATATTATACAGAAACACGTTATTATAACTTCCTATTTATATCAATAACCATATGAAACGATGTGAGCCTAAGAATATCAGTATCTTGAATGTGGTTCTCTAAAAACAAGTTTATACTGTAACTGCACTTCCTGCACACAAATGCACAGTAGGCAATAATATAAAGGATGGCAAGCACGTCAGCCAGTCACATCCTCTCAAGCATTCTTGCTGAACAAACGCTAGTAGTAAAAGCATCAAACCATATATTACCAGGTAAAAGTTAGCTTGTTAGCCTTAGCTAGCAGTGACATTGACATGTAGCTAACACGGGAACGTGTTTTCGAAGCGGCTCAAATGCAACTCACCAAGCCTAGTCGCGTGTGGGTGGAGGAATTATGGTAACAATAAATAGAATGTATCAATTCAAGCTCGTTGGAACAGGGCAGCTACGTGTGTGTGTGTGTGTGTGTGTGTATGTGTGTGTGACTGCATGCACGATCAGTGCGGTGCAAATGATTTGAGCAACTTACATCGAGTGCAGCGGAGGGACCACTGTCTGTGCAATGCTAAGTGGAGAAAAAGCTGCCCAAACGATGTGCTTTTCATAATATCGGCAGTTGAACACAACCGGCGTTATTATGAAAAGTTTGGTTCATTATGAAACTATGGCGGAATAAATGTTACTGTGGTGGGACGCCATGGGATTTTCAATGTGTGGAAAACACTGATTATGTGAATTTAAGAAAGCTTTGTATGTTGTATAAATACGTAGTATTAATGTAGGCCCAAGAGAGAACAAAGTATTTCCAGGAATTCAGTATGAATATGAAACCTCCTGATAATTACTACTTTATCTTCATTTGAACAGAGAACACAAACAGCAGGTGAACAAATATATGTACAGGCATCCATCATGTTTGTCTTTATCGCCACGGTGGAAAGAAAGAGTTGCCAGTTTCTGTTTTCAGACACAGCAGGGGGCACTGCCTGCCTTTCCCATCCTTCTACGCTTGAAAAAACAAAACAAAAAACTAGTTAGCATGAACCGATCTTTATAACAACAACAACAACAACAAAAATAAAACCGTAGGCTATTTCCATATGAAAATCATTATTTGGTAATAAACTGTAATGACTCCATTAGGATGTGAAGATCTTGTCACCTTGCTAGTATTAATTCTGTCAGTGGATGAAAGCTGACAGACAAGTCCAGATGTTGAAAGTGACTGATCTAAAGCAAACCAAACATGGCATATTTGATCACACTACGACACTTTTTAAAAGGACCCAGAGCAATGTCTCAACCGGGCATCACAATTGGCCTGCAGGGCTCATTTAAGGAGCTGTTGCTGTACACATCGTTGGCAGTATACAGGCATAACATCAAATTGCAGGTGTTCACATCGTCCGCATGAGACTATGCTTGAATAAATACACCCTTCCCTATTGAGAGGATTTGGCATGCAAGCCTTTCTCACAGATAAAAAAACAAACCAGCTTTACTTTGAGAACATGAAATGATTGTGCTAGCCAACAAGGCATGCTAAGGTGTTCTCAAAATGATAGAGATTGCCTGGTTGGCATGATAATGTGAAAATGCACGTAAACACACGCGCACACACACACGCACACGCACACACCACACACAAACATGAAGCTGATTTTTCCTACCAGCACACAAACAAAAATACCAGCAACCACACAAGTCATACAGGTAAGCATGTAGCGCGCGCACACACACACACACACACACACATGCATAGAGAGCCTGATAAGTGAGCTGGCGAAGGCTTGGGTAGCAGGTGTGTGTCTCCTGCTCTCCCGAGTCCTCTTCTCTCAATTAAGAGCAGAGAAAGAGCCGGGGGACTCAAACCTGGCCAAGGCAAACACAAACATACGTCTACTCACCCTCCTCCCTCCCTCCCTCTCTCTCATTTCTCGCTATCTGTGTTTTACCTTGTCTCTCACACGACGCTCTCCTCCCCGCTGTCAGTCACCACATCTCCTCTACATGCCTCTCTCTCCCCTCTCTCTCTCTCTCTCTCTCTCTCTCTCCCTCTCTCTCTCTCTGTGTGTCCACCTGATGCATGTCACCTCCGTCCTTCACGCTGCTGCCATTGCCCTCCATTTCTCAATCAAAACCCACACACACACACACAAACTGGGAACTAAACACCTGCCTCAGTGCTGATAGTGTTGTGTGTGTGTGTGTGTGTGTGGCTGCTGTCACCAGTACTGAGAGATTTGATTTTCATCCAGGGGTTGACAGCGCCGGGGCCTCCCTCTGTGATGGATGGAGAAGTTAGACCCCACAGAATCACACACACACACACACACACACACACACACACCTCACCTAGGTTCACTATGCGTCAACACAGGACACCAGAAAAGGAGGGAAGATATTGGAGGCTTGGGAATTGGAGTGGGGAAGATTGAGGAAAAATCTGTATTACTCTGTATTATTGGAGACTTTCAAGGAAGACAATAAGAACACACACTAACTCAGTCTGGTAAAACCAGTGTGTTTTTCTATTCAATTTTGTCATTCTTGGAGACTTTTTCATAATACTCTATGGGAAATGACAATCTTTACTGTGAAGCAATGCATTAAAGATAAATGTGTTAAAGGAGAGTCTGCCTAACAACAGCTGGTTGAATCAATATTCCACCGGAGTATACCAAAATTCACATTGAGCATGCATGTGTGTGTGACATACCGGGGACCCTCCGATGCCTTTTTTCCAGAGACCCCATTGGGAGTGGGCATGCAAAAGGCTCATTAGAGGGGGATTCGGTCAATAACTGGCAACCTTGGTCAACTCCTCGGTATTTAACTGAGCTAATCAATAGTTTGACTAGAGAATTATGGGGATGGATTTTTGCTGTGTATTTTAGACCTCCTGATTCAATTACCTGAAGTATGTCAATGTGAAAAATGGAGAGACTTGACATGGCAACCTGCATAACAAAACTTGAACAAGTCATGAAATCTTGATTGAGGCTATAGTAAATACATGGAATTTAGTTGAATTTATTTTCATAATTGCAGCCTAGTAGCTCAATTAATTCATTGCATACTACAGCAACCTGTTTACGGTGCAACTGGAAGTGTTTGAACATAGACTTATATCTGTATCTTTCAAAATCTTTGTGGATTTCAGAAATATGTGAAATAATTTTCACAGTTATAAACAGTGTTTATACATGTGTTTGTCAGTAAGGAAAATACAACAGAAGGTGTGTGATTGCAATTTCTCTCCCTTTGGCGCTTTGGTAAAGCTTTATTTGGTTATCAGAATTTGTCAACAGAATTCATCAGTGTGAATCAAACAAACCACAAGCCCTCCACACACACACACACACACACACACACACACACCTCCTATCACCTGTGTATACCTAAATCAATAAGAGCAATCGGGCAGGCATGAGTGAATGAAATCCAAAGAGCCCTTGCTCCGCTATTCCCTACATCCATCACAACGCATCAGAAGCCAGCAAGGTGGGCCTGAGCAGCTATCAATCATTCCCTTATGCTCTCTTAAATTGTTCGCTTCTCAGCTCCTCTCTCAGAGTCTCAGAGTCTTTGCAGACCCACGGGGAAAGAGAGAGGGGGTGCACTATTTTTGAGTAGGTTGTCTAAAACTCTGTCTCAGTTTACTGTAAATAGAATTAAAGGGATTATTTGTCAAGAGGATCGCTGCAGTCGTATTGTCTGACCAGCCGTGGGACTTGAACAGAGACGGAAGGGAACGGAATACCGAACTAACAATCACAGTGTTCCCAGGGGAAAATGTAAACACAGCAGCTTTCACTATAGGTCAGGGAAGAGGCAATAGTGCCACACGAAAATGACTGCTTTCAATCGAACGAAAAAGATAAGATTGTTTTCTGGCAGGGGTTCAGGCGTCGTCACCCAAAAGAAAAGATATCAACTTTCTTGTCTTCTGGAAAATGAACCGCATCTCAATCAAAAATAAGAGTCTAATCAAAAAGTAAAATATTGGAATGCCAACACTAAAATATCAACCCCCCTTCTAGAAGAAGTAAGAAAACATTGGAGAGAATATGATGGAGGATGAAGACAAGAGCAAAACCAAGATGAAGAAAGGACGTTAAGGTGAAAGGGTCTATCCAGTTTGAAATGATGTTTATGACCAGTTGAAGTATTGGATATAGTTACGCTAAAATGAAAAGAGCTATGCACATTTTATGTGGCTTAGAGAAGGTCTCATACCCAGTTGGGAAAAGCAGAATAATTTCCTTGTGATGTTCTATACATTTCTCTGTTTTTTAATATCCATTAATGTAATTTAGTCATCCATTGCAGGCAAACCCAATCTAAAATACAATGCACAGTTCTATAAAGTAGATTAAAAACCAGAATAGAAAACACCTTTCACACATGGTTGGCAGACACTTCCATGAGCGTTCCCATTGGCTGAAAATACATTTGCATACAAACACCAGAGCGCAAGGCCCGTACTTTATGTGCAACGTAGCATTTAGCCTAGCGCGTGAATTGAGGAGAACCTAACTGTACATGCATGCAGAATGCATGCTGGGTAAGGACATAAACCTAATTTTCTCTCACCCTCTAAAATGTTCTAGAGTTCTCTTTTAGTCATCCCAGATATACCACCTGGCTTCTATTTTCAATTGATCCACTCTCTCTCTCCCCCTCTCTCTCTCTCTCTCTCTCTCTCTCTCTCTCTCTCTCTCTCTCTCGCTCTCCCTTTCTTTCTCTCTCTCTCTCTCTCTCTCTCTCTCTCTCTCTCTCTCTCACCCCCACTCTGTGCTGACAGAGAGACCCACCCCGTTTTCTTGCCGGCTCATCTCAATCTACGCGTGGGAAAACGGGGTGGGTGGGTGTTGGGGAGCAGAGGGGAGGGGGGTTGTCGTTTTACATATCTATTTTTGCCAGAGAGGCAGACAGGCTGGCAGAGAGGCAGGGAAGCAGTCTGGAATGTCAATGTGTGGATCTGCTACCTCTAACTGATGCTGGATCACAGTGACGGCTGTACCCAGCAGAACAACACACACGCACACATTACCACACACATACAGTATGTCTCCTGGTATACAGACTGAGGCACAATAATTTGGCACGTACACACACATGCACACATTCAAAGATGTGGCCCAAGGCTATACTGCATGATGCCACAAAACAGCACAGCTGAGGCCAGGTCAGCTAGGCAGAATACTCCGGAACACACACACACATTGACGGAGAGTAAATAAACATACTATCGCACACACCCTGCTGTGAGCAGAAAGAGGACAGAGTGCATCATATCAGGGTGTTTCATCCAGTGCGCTATATGTTGCCATGTCAAGCACGGCACGTCAATGACCACCCCTGCCCCCAACACACTGATAAAGATCACTCTGGCATTTCAGTCTACATCAGGGGCCACTGGGCTCTCTCTCTCTCTCTCTCTCTCTCTCTCTCTCTCTCGCTCTCTCTCTCTCTCTCTCTCTCTCTCTCTCTCTCTCT